>WNGS01169498.1:11168470-11197019 GCA_020271785.1 Procambarus virginalis
GGTCTCCGGGTGCTTTGGAGGGTGTTCGACTGCTGGTGATGATCAATACTTTAACACGCCATCCACCCGTCCACACCCCCCCCCCCCGTCAAGTTCCCGTCTCCCACCCACACACTATACCCTGTCCTCAACGCCTTCCCGTCCACCCCCCGTCCCAATACACCCCCTTCCTCACCCTCTTCCACACACTACAGCCGACCCAGCCCAACTATTCTGTCATAATTTGATATAAATCACCATATCATTTCCATCCCCCTCTCTTCCCCCTCTCCCCGCCCTCCTCCCCCCCCCCCCTCACTCGATAATGACATTGTCCCACAACCACCGTAATTACCCCCCCTTATTTTTCCTTTTTTTCTTCTCGACGATTCGGGGCCACACGGGGTGCTGGCTGCGAGTCGCTCCCCTCTAGATTAGAGGCCATTCACCTGTGCCACGAGGCATTCCTACGGGAGAGACAACTTCCCCGCTCACCGCCGAGGAATGCCACAAATCTGACATTCCCCGCCGTCACCAATGTAAATGAATGATCCAAGTGGTTACTAGAATTTGGTGCAGCAAGTGCAAGGTAACGAAGCTGGCTGCCAGGTGGGATGACCGAACTCAAAAGTGCCAAATAGGGTAGAAATCTTCCTAGAATCCAACAATAACAACCTGGGGGTTATAAAAGGTGAATGGAACTTGGTAGTTGATCACAGTTACAGCCACGCTCCTGTGCCAGATAAGTCTACTACGGGCTCACCATAGCCCGTGCTACTTGGAACTTTTGTTCCTAGGAGCTTAATGGTAGTTGATGGCACACCGAACCTGCCTTCCGAAGCCCCACGTCAGACGGGTATCATCAGCTGCTCATGTTTAACAAACTACCTGTACCAATTTAGACAGGTAGTCATTCTGGATCGTGAATGCCACATATGTCAGACCAGGTCTGGAATTTGCGGCACCAGATTGGAGTAGTCATCTCCTTGACAGAAAACGAAGCAGGATAAAATCCACATTAGTCCCGGAGCCGAGAGGTATGAGTTTGAGGAGAGACTTAAGGAATTAACCCTTACATCACTGGAAGAGTGAAGAGCCAGATGATACCTGGTTGATGGGGTTCTTTCTGGGTTTTCTACTCCCCAAGCCCGGCCCGAGGCCAAGCTTGACTTGTGAGAGTTTGGTCCACCAGGCTGTTGCTTGGAGCGGCCCGCAGGCCCAACATACCCACACAGGCCGGTTGGTCCGGCACTCCTGAGACCATTCAAATACAAGGACAGACTATGTATCATGAGTGGAAGAGGAACAGGGAAACCCAGTTGCCTAAATCCCGGCTAACAATTTCCTGCTAAGTGAAGAGGTGTATTAGGTGAAAGGAAACGTGGCCAACCATTGCTATACTACTCAAACGAACTACAGAGATATCCAGGGGAACTATCCAGATATCAGGGGGACGGGGAGGGGTGTTGAAAAGTGGGCAAAGAGCTAGAGTTCAACTCCCGAACGCACAATAGACGAGCTTATTCACGTACAGCCCACACACACGTGTTCGAACATACTCAAGCACAGACACATAACGCGCAAACGCACATACGAACACGTCCAACCACGAGCGAGATTCCAAGAGTGCAATTCACGACATGGAAGTAATTAGTGTAGGTATGAAGCAACTGCTTGTACCGTCATGACCTTCCCCCTTCACCCCCCCCCCTTCACACCCCTCCTCTCCCGCCCCACGCACCCACCCCCCTCACTCCCATAACTCCCCCCCCCTCACCCCTTCTCATAGTGCCACAAAAACGTCACCTCATAAGACTTCACTGCACCGTAGCAAGACTTAATTAACAAAGCCGCAGTTCAGCAACACCGCTCCTGTGCCAGGTAAGTCCACTACGGGCTCACCATAGCCCGTGCTACTTGCCCCGCTCTGTGCCAGGTAAGTCCACTACGGGCTCACCATAGCCCGTGCTACTTGGAACTTGTTCCGAGTAGCTGAATCTATAACAACAACAACAACGCAGTTCAGCTCCAACACTCTAGACTACAACATAATTGACCAGTACACAACCTGTACATAACCTGTACTGAACACCTACAGACGGAAGAACAGACAGTAGACAAATGGCCGGTGAACACAAGTTAAACAAATATGCAGTGAACACAATAGCAGGCGGATCAACAGACAGACACGTGGCAGACATGATAACTTTCTACATTAGCATACTTAGCCAAGGAACATTCGTACACAGAGGCATGCAATCTGTCAGCCAGCACAAGCAAACTTTGTGAGAATATCATCGAGAATAATGAGGATATCATCAAGAACAATGCGGATATCATCAAGAACAATGAGGATATCAAGACCAATGAGGATATCATCAAGAACAATGAGGATATCATCAAGAACAATGAGGATATCATCAAGAACAATGAGGATATCATCAAGAACAATGAGGATATCATCAAGAACAATGAGGATATCACCAATTTCAATGAGGATATCACCAATTACAATGAGGATATATATCATCAAGAACAATGCGGATATCATCAAGAACAATGCGGATATCATCAAGAACAATGCGGATATCATCAAGAACAATGAGGATATCATCAAGAACAATGAGGATATCACGAAGAACAATGAGAATATCAAGAACAATGAGCATATCATGAAGAACAATGAGGATATCAAGAACAATGAGGATATCATCAAGAGCAATGAGAATATCATCAAAAACAATGAGGATATCAAGAACAATGTGGATATCATCAAGAACAATGCGGATATCATCAAGAACAATGAGGATATCATCAAGAACAATGCGGATATCAAGAACAATGAGGATATCATCAAGAACAATGAGGATATCATCAAGAACAATGAGGATATCATCAAGACCAATGAGGATATCACCAAGAACACGAAAATGGACAAAGTTGTTGACCAGCGTCTAGGTATTTCATACCAGAAGGTCTGAAGAGTCTAACAGCTCAACACACTTAAAATGGTGCCTGGAATATGGACCATTTCCCTCTCGCATAGTTTACACACAGTGTATAGGCTGGTGAGGTTCCTTACTGCAGGTAGTTGCCACAGGTGCCACAAGTGCCACAGGTGCCACAAGTGCCACAGGTGCCACAAGTGCCACAAGTGCCACAGGTGGCCACAGGGCCACAAGTGCCACAGGTGCCACAAGTGCCACAGGTGCCACAAGTGCTAGTAATCCAACATAATCCTATTACTAAGCACCGCTCATTGATGGTTTGTGCTGGCCATAGAGATGGGTGCCTGAGACCAGATTCACGAAGCAGTTACGCAAGTACTTACGAACGTGCACATCTTTCCGTACATCACTGACGGCATTGGTTACATTTATTAAACAGTTTACAAGCATGAAAACTTCCCAATTACCTTTTGTTATTGTTATAAACAGCCTCCTGGTGCTGCGGAGCTCATTAACTGTTTAATTATTGTAACAAAGCCGCCAAAGATTGAGAAAAGATGTACAGGTTCGTAAGTGCTTGCGTAACTGCTTCGTGAATCTGACCCCCTGGTGATGGGTGTATACTCACCTAGTTGTGCTTGCGGGGTTTGAGCTCTGGCTCTTTGGTCCCGCCTCTCAACCGTCAATCAACAGGTATACAGGTTCCTGAGCCTACTGGGCTCTATCATATCTACACTTGAAACTGTGTATGGAGTCAGCCTCCACCACATCACTGCCTAATCCATTCCATTACGTGTATGAGGCTAGCGTGGTGGGGGGAGCAGACAAGCCGGCCTGTCAGTAATAGACAACCTCCATTAAAATGAAATGTCTGTTTAATGAGGCTGGAAACGTTTTTACTCAGCTGCTTACCATACAAAGAGTGTGTTGTTGTGTTAATAACGAACCGGCTGACCTATTGAGAGCACAAAGTCATTTATCTCTGCGCATTGCTGCATATATTGGCTCTGTGAAGACTTTAATTATTTATACGAAAGGTCGTGTTGATTTGTATAATTCTCTCGACTACAATGAGGAGGTTAATTGAGCTCTTCTTCCTTGTTGTTAATGTCATGCAAAATGCCGAGGCCGCGTACATTTTGTTGACTTTGTGGTTGATTATTTTGTGAGTTACCTTTCAAGGTGTTGGTATCTTATCGATTTATTGTTGGAAATTAAGCGTTTGACGTGTCTTATCTTGACATGATAAAAATGCATCGCTTTAAGTCAGTAAATTTTAAACAATTATTTTTCAATTTAGTCTACTTAGCTGTTTGTTATTAGACAGTTTTTATTTATTTATTCTGTTATTGTTACTGCTATTCTCTTCAACACCAGTGTTCTTAAATTGTAAGTAAATGTTTTACAATTTGTCTAAAAGTGTTTTAAGCTTTATTTACACTGCTGTACACCTGTTCCAATTGCAGCCACAACTGGAAGATTGGTATCAGTTGTTACGGATGAAGATCCTATGTTCTGGGTACCAAGATTCACCCTAATGGTCTAGTAGTACAGTTGCCTTCGTTCTCCACTCACAATCGGGGATCCCGGGTTCGATTCTCGGGCAGGATAAAAATGGTTGGACATGTTTCCTTTCACCTACTGCCTCTTGTCACCGAGCAGCAAATAGACATTCGCGAATTAGACAACAGTTGTGGGGGGGGGTGGTTGCATCCTGGGGAGTGTCATTGGTTGGCTTTGGGGCGACCTCGACGCAAGCCAAACGTGTATATATATATATATATATATATATATATATATATATATATATATATATATATATATATATATATATACACAAGCTTCCTGTCCCCGCTAAATCGAAATAATGCACCAAGCCAGAAAGACCACGAAGACCATCAGTGGTCCTTAACTAAGGACACCAATTTGCGAGAAGAAATGCACAAAGTCCCAGACAAAACTAATATTATTATTATTATTATTTTGTGGTATTGATGGGCAAGTTGAACAACCAGGACCTAACAAGGGGTCATGTAAACTAGTCTGGCCTATATAACAGTGTTAGGCCTACCGAGATTCCCACCAGTGAGAGTTTTCAACGATTGTACAGCTTTCGTTGGTCCTATAGTTTAGGTTGTCTACAGCCTATAGTTTAGGTCGTCTACAGCCTATAGTTTAGGTCGTCTACAGCCTATAGTTTAGGTCGTCTATAGCCTATAGTTTAGGTCGTCTACAGCCTATAGTTTAGGTCGTCTACACCCTATAGTTTAGGTCGTCTATAGCTTTAGGCCTATAGCTTAGGTTGTTTATAATATTGAACACATATTTCAATGTTTTGATAGCTGGATATAAAAATGAGATTAGTCCTCCTCTGGTAGGGATAGAGGATTCGTTGTTTTCCTACGGAGATAGCAAGCCCACATCCAACGCTTCACATGCTGCTAGCAACTGACTTTGAACATTTGCAACACATTGCATATTTTAACTAATGTAGGTATATCAATTATTATTCATTTCATCAAAACTATTGAAAAGTGTGAGGCTAAGTTTCCATGACTACAGTTCTCAGAGGATATGAAAACTGTTATTTACCTCTCTGGAGATGTTGACTAGACCACACACTAGAAAGTGAAGAGACGACGACGTTTCGGTCCGTCCTGGACCATTCTCAAGTCGATTGTGATGAAGGAAGAAGACGAGAGACTGTCTCTCTGGAGATGACTGGAGCAGTTCTCAAATATCTGTATGGGGCCATGTCAGCGGCTCTGCTTTGACTCCAATATAAGGCCGAGCAGGTTTGAGATAAGCTATCCATTAGCCATGTCAAACGCAGTTTGAAAGTCAATAAAGGCCGTCTGAGAGCTATGTTCGTGCCTGATGAAATATTCAACAAAGCAGGTTCGTGGGCGCCTCTCAGGAGGAAAGACCTTACAAGTCAGTAGGAAGTGGATTACGACGCTCGCAAATACGTGACTGTGTTACGAGTCCAACAAGTCAAACCTCGACACACCAATCTATCCCCTGAAACAGAAACATTTTGGCGTATTAATCCCCATACGGCGAGAAACTGATGTACTAACACTTATAGCGGCTCGTTAAACTGACGTGATGTCCCGTTTTCAATTCGTGGGTCCCTGGTTAGGTTCGGCCCGTTTAGTACATCAGTTAAGTGACGTTCTGAACGGAAGCGTGAGAGGAAGGACGCTGGCTAAGGCTGAAAGATAGGAGCCAAGATAAGCAAGGAAACAGGAGTGGGAAAATATGATTGTGAAGGACAGGGGAGAAAGAGAACAAGGACATATGTGAATTGTTACAATATGAAATAGGATTAATAAAAGGGCGGTGAAAGCAGGGAAGAGAGAGGGAGAGAGGCTAGGAAAGGAATGACCCGTGAAGGGAAAGAGTAAAGGATTGGAAAATAGAGGCTAAGCCAGGTCATTTAATACCACCAAGAAACTTTAAAAGTTTTCAAGCTGAACGGAAAAAGTAACAGGAAAAGAATTCCTGAAAGAGTGACGATTTTAACTAGGAGAAAATCACAAGAAAAAGAGACTTCGATAAACAAAGTTCTCATTAAATGTGAGAGTCGAGTTAGGTGTTCAATATGAAGGTTTTCTCCGCCGGCCCTAGGAACATGCACCTAGCTAGAGAACCTAGGTAGAGAACCTCGTGGTTCTCTACTTAGTGCTAGGCCCAACAGGGGGCCTGGTTAGGATAGGTTTTCTAGGTGCATTTTCTACATTTATTTGTTTTGTATGCCTGCCTGCCCGTCCTACTCTATTCTGTATGTCTGCCTGCCAGCCTGCAGACTATCCTGCCTGCCTGCCTGCTATCCAGCCTGCCTGCCTGTTATCCTGGGTGTCTGCCTGCCTGCCTGTTATCCTGGGTGTCTGCCTGCCTGCCTTCCTGCAATCCCGGGTGCCTGCCTGCCTGCCTGCTATCCTGCGTGCCTGCCTGCTATCCTGCGTGCCTGCCTGTTATCCTTACCGTCTGCCTGCCTGTTATCCTTACCGTTTGCCTGCCTGTCTACTAGCCTGCCTACCTGCTATCCTGCCTGCCGCACTCTACGGCGCCCGCCGGGTCAACGCTCCACCACCAACACGTCCAGATTGGTAGAGATAGTGAAGAGCGCGAGGCGTGACCCTGGTACATTGGCCCCGTTGTTACTCCTAACCATGAAACGGGGCATTGTTTTGACTGTGTTGGCTTGTCATGCAGCAACGCTGACACATTGACATGATACAGTGTTGCTCTTGTTCCTGTTGACATTGTTTGCCTTCCATATCGATTGGTTTGAATTTGAAACCTTTTGTTCAGCCTATCAGGTTGCTTTACGGACAGGGGCTAGGGCCAGGTTGGATATATTCGCTGGCTGTTTGTGTGTGTGTGTGTGTGTGTGTGTGTGTGTGTGTGTGTGTGTGTGTGTGTGTGTGTGTGTGTGTGTGTGTGTGTGTGTGTGTGTATGTGTGTGTGTGTGTATGTGTGTGTGCGTGTGTGTGTGTGTGTATGTGTGTGTGTATGTGTGTGTGTGTGTGTTGTGGCTGAATACCAACACACTGTAACACAGCCATGTGTTACAATGTGTTTATAACCAATTACTTAAAACACTTTTTCACGTAATTGACTATAAACACAATAACCAATTATGAAACACCTTTTCAGGAAAGACAAAGCAACACACAGACAGGCTACATAAACAGTGCAACACCCAGACTGGTCATACACAACACACACGATGTGTTGCTATCCGGTTAGAAGCCTTCAACACATTCAATACAGAACCCTTTAATACTTGTATGTGTTGTGTGAGTATAGAGGGAGAACACGCTGGAGTAGTGAGAACAGCTCACGCAGCTGTGAGAACAGCTGCGTGAGCTCCTACAGGCACAAGCAGCACTGACGCTCGGGCGAGAGCATGCACGCCAGCACACACAAGCAAGAAGCAAGTGTACCTGACCAACACCGCCGCTCGACAAGGTCACTCTGCCGGCCGGCGCCACACACACAATTCAACACAGCTCTTTTTCCTGATTGCCAAAACCATATATATCGTCAGGTTAGGATGTATTAGTTTATATCAGGCTGTGTTAGGTTAGGGTTGCGTAAGGTTAGGTTAGAGTTGCGTACGGTTAGGTAGATTGGCGTAGCGTCGTGCGTACGATGTGTGACTTACGTCCCCCACAAGCTCCGCCCTTCAAGGTAATCTACCCCGACTTTTAGCCTGGGATAATGCCTGCTGTTTGTTCCATTACTTCCGCTCCCGACCAGGGGAAACATCACTTATCTTCAAGGATTTACACTCTTCTTCACAGGTGCCTCTCCCTTGCCTCCATCTTGGCTTCGTCCACCGCTCTTACTTCCTCTCACACCAATCTGTTCAAGTTCGTGTATTGAGGCAATACAATACATTTCAGAGGGATAGAGTAGCTTAGGCAATTTCTACCCTCCTCGAATCTGTTCTCTTCCGCTCCTCTTCATCTACCAGCTGTTGTTGTTGTTGTTTTAGCTACTCAGAACAAAGTGTCCATGTAGCACGGGCTATGGTGAGCCCGTAAATCTACCAGCGTTTGTTGATCACCTTATACTTCCTCTCCTGCTACTTTATCATACTTCATCCTACTCTCTTACCTCCTCTTCCTCCTGTGGCTCGTCCACTTCTCTCACAACAGGTACACAAAAGGGACTGCTGATGTAATGGCTTCCTTGCGTGACGGACACACGCACGCAGTCCCCTTCCCCCACCCCCCCTCCAACTCCCTCCTGTCTTATCACTATCTTCCCCTCCCTCTCTACCAACCTGCCCTCCCGTCTCCTCTCCCTCAATACCAATACGGTCATCTGCTGGTCTCTTGAGAGTTCACTCCTTCCACTTTCGTAATTTAATATTTCATATCACTGACTAGTGATTGTATATATATATATATATATATATATATATATATATAGATATATATATTATATATATATATATATATTAATATATATATATATACACTTTCACTTGAATGTGTACCCAGCTGTGCCGGGTCTCTATCCACTTCTCCTTCCCTTTGCCAATCTTTCCTTCTCCACCTTCCCCATTTCCCTCCCTTCTCTGTCTCCGCTTCTCTCTTCGATCTCCTCCAACATCTCTCTTGTGGTCCCTTCTTCAATATTTCTTCTCCCCACCCTCTCTCTCTTCCCCTTTTCCTCTCCCCTCCCTCCCTCCTCCCCTCTTGATCTTTCTGTCTTCCTCTTCATCTCTCGTTTTGTCTCTTAATTCTGTACCTAACATGAATATAAGTTTATGTCCGTTCAGAAGCATAATAATGAGCTCAATAAATAATTAGTTTTCTAGGGTCAGGCTTCAGGCGAGCTGAAGCAGGATAAAAACGTAGCTTGCAGTTTCATTAGCAACATGAGCAGCATTCTTAATGAACCCTACACTTAGTGTGGGTAAGAGGAGATGAGAGAGAGAGAGAGAGAGAGGAGAGAGAGAGAGAGAGAGAGAGAGAGAGAGAGAGAGAGACCGAGAGAGACAGAGAGAGGGGGGGGGGGTAACAGGGGAACAGAGAGCAGCAGCAGAACAGCCTGTTCACTGCCACCCAAACACACCCACACACCACTACCTCCCTCGCTATCAAAACACAGCGAGACTCCACCACGGAATTCACATCCGACAAGTTTTAATTAAAAATTTAAACTCGTCCCTAAAGTGTATTAAAAACCAAGGAAACTCAGGCATGTGGCGACTGCCGCTGCCTCCCTGTCCCAAGGAATTAAAAGTAGGAATGTAAACTTGTAATAAGGTCTACAGAGATATTTGGTCTTTGTTTCCTGTTTTCAGAACTGTTCCTTGTCACAATATTACTGTTTCCTCGCATCAGTTTGTGTGTACCTGTTATGTGTTTCTGCATCCTTCTTCACTACCGCCCACGGGATGGGAATGGAGTCCACTACCACTCACGGGATGGGTATGGGGTCATTACCACTCACGGGATGGGTATGGGGTCCACTACCACTCACGGGATGGGGATGGGGTCCACTACCACTCACGGGATGGGTATGGGATCCACTACCACCCACAGGATGGGTAGGGGGTCCACTACACCCACAGGATGGGTATGTTGTCCACTACCACCACAGGATGGGTATGGGGTCCACTACCACCCACAGGATGGGTATGGGGTCCACTACCACCCACAGGATGGGTATGTTGTCCACTACCACCCACAGGATGGGTATGGGGTCCACTACCCCCACAGGATGGTATGGGGTCCACTACCACCCACAGGATGGGTATGGGGTCCACTACCACCCCAGGATGGGTATGGGGTCCACTACCACCACAGGATGGGTATGTTGTCCACTACCACCCACAGGATGGGTATGGGGTCCACTACCACCCACAGGATGGGTATGGGGTCCACTACCACCCACAGGATGGGTATGTTGTCCACTACCACCCCAGGATGGGTATGGGGTCCACTACCACCCACAGGATGGGTATGTTTCCACTACCACCCACAGGATGGGTATGGGGGTCCACTACCACCCACAGGATGGGTATGTTGTCCACTACCACCCACAGGATGGGTATGGGGTCCACTACCACCCACAGGATGGGTATGGGGTCCACTACCACCCACAGGATGGGTATGGGGTCCACTACCACCCACAGATGGGTATGGGGTCCACTACCACCCACAGGATGGGTATGGGGTCCACTACCACCCACAGGATGGGTATGTTGTCCACTACCACCCACAGGATGGGTATGGGGTCCACTACCACCCACAGGATGGGTATGGGTCCACTACCACCCACAGGATGGTATGTTGTCCACTACCACCCACAGGATGGGTATGGGGTTCCACTACCACCCACAGGATGGGTATGGGGTCCACTACCACCCACAGGATGGGTATGGGGTCCACTACCACCCACAGGATGGGTATGGGGTCCACTACCCCCCAGGATGGGTATGGGGTCCACTACCACCCACAGGATGGGTATGGGGTCCACTACCCCCCACAGGATGGTTATGGGGTCCACTACCACCCACAGGAGGGTATGGGGTCCACTACCACCCACAGGATGGGTATGGGGTCCACTACCACCCACAGGATGGGTATGGGGTCCACTACCACCCACAGGATGGGTATGGGGTCCACTACCACCCACAGGATGGGTATGGGGTCCACTACCACCCACAGGATGGGTATGGGGTCCACTACCACCCACAACCAGAGAATAAGAATAGGGAAAAGAAGTTAGAGGAGAGAGCGACAGAACACCCGACGAATCATATTACAGCACCACATTCAGGCATTATAAAAATCAATGTAATGAACAGTAAGGAACCAGCAGTCACGAGATAATGTGANCGTCTTCGTCTCATTTTTCTTCATCTTTGTTTTTCCGGCAAATGTTTTCTTCAGTTGTTACCCGCCTCCTTCTTCTCCTTCTTCTCCTTCTTCTTCTCAGTTTATCAGTCCATTCAGGTGCGTCGCTCTCCAGCAAAAACAATATTATTACTTCGAAATAAATGTCGTCAACTGAAAAATACGAGTTGCTTCTAGTTAGTAATTACATTGAGAAGTGCAGCGAGGGTCTTCTACCCCCTCCCTGCTCCCCCTTCCCTTCCCTTCCCTTCCCTTCCCTTCCCTTCCTCGCTGCCTCACTCATCACTACCACACGCCGGGTGCTCGTGGTGGGACGTGAGGTGAGAGAGAGGGGTGGCAGGCAGGGTGAGAGAGAGGGGTGGCAGGCAGGGTGAGAGAGAGGGGTGGCAGGCAGGGTGAGAGAGAGGGGTGGCAGGCAGGGTGAGAGAGAGGGGTGGCAGGCAGGGTGAGAGAGAGGGGTGGCAGGCAGGGTGAGAGAGAGGGGTGGCAGGCAGGGTGAGAGAGAGGGGTGGCAGGCAGGGTGAGAGAGAGGGGTGGCAGGCAGGGTGAGAGAGAGGGGTGGCAGGCAGGGTGAGAGAGAGGGGTGGCAGGCAGGGTGAGAGAGAGGGGTGGCAGGCAGGGTGAGAGAGAGGGGTGGCAGGCAGGGTGAGAGAGAGGGGTGGCAGGCAGGGTGAGAGAGAGGGGTGGCAGGCAGGGTGAGAGAGAGGGGTGGCAGGCAGGGTGAGAGAGAGGGGTGGCAGGCAGGGTGAGAGAGAGGGGTGGCAGGCAGGGTGAGAGAGAGGGGTGGCAGGCAGGGTGAGAGGGGCGACAGGGCAAGACACGGCGTGTATAATCTTCACCCCTCAGTATTCCAAGTGTTGATCATTACTTCAGTTTAATTACATAACAATATACACGCCAAATATACCAGCACCAGGCGCGCGCTACAAGAGGAGGAGGAGGAGAGAGGGAGATGAAGAAGAGAAGCAGGAGGAGGAGGAGGAGGAGGACAAGGAGAAGGAGGAGAGACAGAACACGGAGGAGGACAAAGAAAAACAAAGCCATTGGACACAGCCTAACAAACCCCGACCAACGAACATCTTCGCCAAGAGTGAGAAAACTTACAAGATAAACACACACCTGAAAACGTCAATAAAATTCGCTACATAACATCGAGAGGAATTCGCTAAACATTAGCAAAAACATTTCAAGCTTCCAAGTCGGCTGAAGATAACCTCAAGAAGATAATGGGAGCCTTGCATAACGTCTGCAACACAACGCTCGGAGAATGTCAGAGGGTAATTCTCTCTCTCTTAAGTTAACTTGGGCTGGACGGTAGAGCGACGGTCTCGCTTCATGCAGGTCGGCGTTCAGTCCCCGACCGTCCACAAGTGGTTGAGCACCATTCCTTCCCTCTCCGTCCCGTCCTATCTCTAATCCTTATCCTGACCCCTTCCCACTGTTGTACAGTCGTAATGGCTTGGCGCTTTCCCCCCTAATGGTTCCCTTCTTTTAAGTGAACATTTAAGGAGTATAATTAATTAGACTTCTGTTTGAGTATTTCTTACAAGCTTAAACTACGAATAGCAGAGTACAATATCCTAGTTAACTCGAGGAGGCAATGGTGTAGCAATGGATTAGTGTGGCACCACCACCACTATTCTTACCACATTAACCACCACTACCACCACCATTCACACCACTACAACCACCTGTCTCCACCTGTGTAGTGGTGGTGGTGGTGGTGGTGGAGGGCGTGTGGGTGCCTCGCTCACTTCCTCAAGGACATAATATTTTTTTGGGTTCGCATCTGCACCTGTCTTCCTGTGTCTACTTGACTGCCTGCCTGCATGATTTCCTCTCTTGTCTGCTTACCTGCTTACTCGTCTGCCTGACTCTCTATCAAGCTGTTTCTTCAACTGCCAGATTGAGTAAATGACGGCATGCCTAATCTCCTGTTTACATAACGCCTACCTCCCTGTTTACATAACACCTCCCTGTCTGTTTACATAACATCTCCCTGTCTGTTTACATAACGCCTACCTCCCTGTTTACATAACACCTTCCTGTCTATTTACAAAACACCTACCTCCCTGTTTACATAACACCTACCTCCCTGTTTACATAACAGTGAGGTTATAACCACGTGAAGTTACTACATACCAGGAAATCCCCTCCACACATAAGATGTCCAGACGGTGGGCCCAGCACCTCCCCCGTCGCCTTCAAGTCTCGCTGGGCGGTGGGAGGTCTGCGTGAGGGGGGAGTGAGTTGGTGAGGGGGGAGTGAGTGGATGAAAGATGAGGGCGAGTGGTGGATGAGGATACACATGAGTGTGAGGGTGGGTGGGGGGTGCGGGGGGGGGGGGTACTAAGGATTTATGTTCTATCACACTTTAGATTTAAAGGGTTCTAATGACTGGACATGCAACAGTGCAATGTTGTCGAGGGTGACCGCGCTCCTGCTCACAGCATTTACACAAGAGAAGGATAAGGATTGCAAGATTCGTTACTTGCAACCACCTGCCACAGGTAATGGTAGCCTAACCAGATCTTGCCATAATTCACACATTCTGGTACATGTTGTTACGTACATTTATATATATATATATATATATATATATATATATATATATATATATATATATATATATATAACTTGTATAAAGATGCAGGCCGATTATATCAGAAAGGACTCCACTCGAGAGAGGTAGAAACCTTGACTGACATGAGCAATGAAACTCCTTGACAAGTCCAGTACTCTGGCCAAATGGCTGCTAGACTGTTAAAAGTCATTGGAAGCCGAAGCTATTTATCCAATAACCCAAACACAAATTAGCCACAGACCAGAAATTCGTTATCATTGACACAATTGACTTATATGAGAGAACACGAGCCACAGTAACACATTAACCACGGTGTTAATGTGTTACAATTGTGGCTCACGTAACTGGTCAAGGTGCCTGAGTCACCATGATGAGTTATATATGTGAGGGATGGATTGACTCCCAGCACAAGAGATTCTGAACGCGTTCTTCAGTGCAGACAAGGGGCGAGGTATTTACGATTGCTGGCGTGAGGTTCATGGTGTACTGAGCCGTGAGTAGACATAACCAGCGTGAGACAATTACAATTACCTGCTTGATGGGGTTCTGGGAGTTCTTCTACTCCCCAAGCCCGGCCCGAGGCCAGGCTTGACTTGTGAGAGCTTGGTCCACCAGGCTGTTTCTTGGAGCGGCCCGCAGGCCCACATACCCACCACAGCCCGGTTGGTCCGGCACTCCTTGAAGAAAACAATCTAGTTTTCTCTTGAAGATGTCCACGGTTGTTCCGGCAATATTTCTGAATTGTTTCAATTTAAAAATTTGAATATATAAATACGACAATAATTCAAACTGTCGTGAATCAAGGCAAAAATAAGGATATGCCGACATATAAATACAAAATAAAATGTGAAATAGAACTATACTCGACACAAATTAAGTAGTCAACAGGCAATGGACTGAAGACAGGAAATGGTTATAGACAACTGGGTCGGCTCCACCTGCGTCCAGTAGGTCGCTAGTGGACCCCACAACTGAAGGAATACAAAGTATGCATGGGTATATATTTTGATCAGTTTAGATTCCGGAAAGACCTGGGTAAATACTGATCTGGTAATAGAACGGTTTGTGGAATATAGAACAAATTACCGGGTAACATAATAGACGTGGGATTACTTGATTGTTTTAAGCGTAGGTTAGACACATGTAGGAGTTTGGGTGATTATAAATATGAATTGACTCTTATGGGCCAATAGGTCATCTGCAGTTTCCTTAATCTTTATGTTCTAATGTAGTTATTCTTGCTAGGGATAATAGGGATGTGACCTTCGGATCACAATACGCTGCTACACTCCTATGGGTGAGAGATGTGCTGCATGGGACCAGACACTACTCTGTGATGCAATGCAACATCAAATAAATATTGCTTGAACTGTACCATTGGTGAGAGGGGAGGCAGGTGCATAAGGAAAAAAGATGGGTGAAGAAGAGGGCGGAGAGACAATAGGGTGGAATAATGGGTGTGGCAAGTGGGATGGAAGAAGGACATAGAGGAAAGGGGGGGGGGAGGGTGAAAGGGAAGGGAATTATCAGGGAAAGCACCAAGTCATTACGACTATATAGCACTGGGAAGGGTCAGGATAAGGATTTGGGAAGGGACTTTAGGGGNTATTGAAACTAAAAATATCAAGGATTTCCAGGTTACTGCTATTGTAGTACATGTGTATCTGTTTCATGGAGTATTTTGACCTTAAATAATCTAATATTGCAACACCCGTTTCCAACGCCCTCTCTCCCCTGTATGTGTGAGAATGAGGGGAGGTGTGGCGTGCGTCCGTCTTATTGAATCCTTGCAGGAATAAGTAGAGGAGCAAAGATGAGAGGGATATACAATGTGGAGCACTACAAGAACACACGCAGAGCCCTAGAACACAGACTCTGGTGCTACTTGTGCCAGAGATACCCAGGTGAGGTCTGGATACCATCGGATATGACCCACTTTTCTAGCCTCTTGTCTGACTTACTAAACCACAACTGGAAGAGGCTTGGACACGATGCATGCTGAAGAGGAACTTAAAAACCGGATGGAACACGGAGGCGTCAACAGGGTCTCGCAGCAGCTAGGCACCAAGAGCTTCCCGAACCTCCATAACATCCGTACAGCGTCTCAACAACGCTAAGATTCTCGCCCAGGAGGAGGAGGTGATCAACATGAAGTTGTTCATTGTGTAGAGGTGTTTACAAGTTCAGGTGTAATGTTTAGGTAAGGAAGTGGTAAAACCCCCTCACAGTAACGACGGGGAGGAGCCACCTGCCTACCAAGTCACCTACTAAGACGACCGGAAGTGGCAACAGCGGATACATTATACAACAAAAACATTACCAAACACAAAGGCCAAGCCAACAAAGGTCCCGGTGTCGCCATAATCAGGACAAATTTGTCCACACATACACATTAGATATGACTACTAGACTTTAACTGAAGCAAGTGTAAAGTAATAAAATTAGGCGTAGTGAGCAAGATATATATATATATATATATATATATATATATATATATATATATATATATATATATATATATATATATATATATATATATATGCAAACAAGCCTGAATGGTCACCAGGACTAGATACAACTGAAAACTCACACCCCAGAAGTTCGAGTCACTTCTGGGGTGTGAGTTTTCAGTTATATATATATATATATATATATATATATTATATATATATATATATATATATATATATATATATATATATACAGTAGAGAGTTGCTGGCTAAGAGTCCTGTGGTGCCACATATTCACCTCTGTGTTGACCGTAAGAGACACTTGTCAACGTGTCAAGCTTGACATGTGGAGGTTGCTTCTGCCACTTGACACCCCCCCCCCCCCGGCACCAATGAAGAGACGATATTCAACCTCTACCAGGAAATTTTGGGTTTGCGTCGGGAACCTCAACCCAAATGTCGGTGTCAGCTCCCTGTGTGTCTGTCTGTGTAATTATTTAAATGAACCGTCAGCTTGAGCACACTAAACGGACGTAGAGAATTAAGGTATGACGGTCCATTTATGTAATTTCTTCAGGAGATATCAGGATAGAGTGATTGGAAGGGAGACTGTGGCAAGGGTGCTGTTGTTGTTATAGGTTCAGCTACTCGGAACAAGTTCCAAGTAGCACAGGCTATGGTGAGCCCGTAACTTACCTGGCACAGGAGCGGGGCAAGTAGCACGGGCTATGGTGAGCCCGAAGTAGACTTACCTGGCACAGGAGCGGTGTTGTGGCAAGGGTAGAGTGATAACAAAGGGAAGACGGTGGGGTGAGGTGATTGCAAGGTGTGGGGGGGAGGGGTGAAGTGAGATAATGGGGGGGGGTGGAGTGGAGGGGTGACGTGACCATGAGAGCTCGTGGGGGAGGGGGTGGCTTGCAAGCGAACCTCAAGTGCTGCAAGAAGTTTATGGAAGTCAGTTCCCTGTTGGAGGACACCCACTCAGGTCGGTCACGGGGAGAGAAGGGCATTGTGCGACCCTTCATACCTGAGTGACACGCCCGCTTGAGTGCACCTTACTTACCTGTTCTGGCGTTGGGGGGGGGGGAGGGGGAAGGTGACCACTGTCACCTACACGCCAAAATCCTCTCAACCCTTCGCTGTCATCTGACGCCTGTGTCCAGCAAATTGGTTCTTGCATGAGCCACATGAGCCACAGGGACGTTAGAAAGAACCTTTTCAGTGTCAGAGTAGTTAACAGATGGAATGCATTAGGCAGTGATGTGGTGGAGGCTGACTCCTTACACAGTTTCAAATGTAGATATGATAGAGCCCAGGAACCTGTACACCAGTTGATTGACGGTTGAGAGGTGGGACCAAAGAGACAAAGCTCAACCCCCGCAAGCACAAATAGGTGAGTAATACAGGTATGAAGGACCGAACATGTGAAGGACGATGCCTGTCGCGGGATGGTGCTCGTCGACGTCTCTTTTTCTTCTGAGTTGCGTTCTTTTCAGACATTTTTCGTTCATGGAGTGAATGATAACGTTGCTGAGGAGCTGAGCACTCAGGCAACACTCATGGGCGGAGTGAGAGAACTCTCACAACCATGAGAGACATACGGACACGTGAGGGATAAATGTGAGGGAACTCTGAGTACCAAGAGTGCCACACATGGGGACGTGAAGGAATTTTTAAGAGCCATCAAGAGCTTGTGTCATTCTTAAGAATGGCCCAGCAAGTGTGAGGGACCTTGGCATTCTAGGCTATCCAAGAGTGCCTCAGAGACACATGGCAGAAGCCTGGGAACCAAGAGTGCCACAGCAAGTGTCAGGGACCTTGGCACTCTTGGTTATCCAAAAGTGCCTCAGCGAATCATGTGGAATAATGATAGCAGAATACATCATAAGCTTAATAGCCACCAGACAATTATACTACGACATCCTACAACACAATTAGTGCCATTGTTTACCTTACCTTACCTTGGTTACCTAAGTTACCTTGGTAAGTAACAGTATGTCTCAAATAGGGAACAGATACTAAGCAATTTACAAGACACAGACATGTTCACTAGAAGAAAAACTAATACAACCCCACCCCCACCCCCCACCCAACCCTCGACCAGGCCTCCTGGTTGCTGGACTGGTCAACCAGGCTGTTTGACGCGGCTGCTCGCAGCCTGGCGTATGAATCACAGCCTGGTTGATCAGGGATTCTCTAGATCAACATGAGCTATATACCATCAGCTCTGTTATAATTCTTAAAACGCAGGTGTTTACATACTGGTACACTCCTTGCTGGTGTTGCTGTCTGCTGGTGTTACTGTCTGCTGGTGTTGTTGTCTGCTGGTGTTGCTGTCTGCTGGTGTTGTTGTCTGCTGGTGTTGCTGTCTGCTGGTGTTACTGTCTGCTGGTGTTGCTGTCTGCTGGTGTTGCTGTCTGCTGGTGTTGCTGTCTGATGGTGTTGCTGTCTGCTGGTGTTGCTGTCTGCTGGTGTTACTGTCTGCTGGTGTTGCTGTCTGCTGGTGTTGTTGTCTGCTGGTGTTGCTGTCTGCTGGTGCAGCTGTCTGCAGGGGCACCAACGTATGGGGAAATAATAGACGGAAGTGCGGTGTGTGTAAGCAATACTAATACTTCAGGGTTCATGGCCAGGGCGGCCCGCTCTGTTATCATGCCCTTACCTGCCCAACCCCCAACCCCCCCAACCCCCCCCACCCCCCTCATGACCCAAGGTCATCGAGGGGCCCCTAGGACGCCCCCCCCCAAGGTCAGACTCCTACCTGGAGGAGTGGGCGAGGCGTCTCCCACGACCCCTTCCAGGAGGAGCGTGACCCCGGATGGCGGCTCTTGAAACCTATAACCAGTCTTGCTCCACTCTTGTCGTAGCGAGTTTCCTGGCATGGGTCCCCTAGCGCACACACCTGTCAGGGGGTACCCGGCACACACCTGTCAGGGGTACCCGGCACACACACCTGTTGCCCGATGACCTCGCGGTAGAACTACCAGTTATGACCCTCGTAGTGAAATGCCTGACCTGGAGACTGTACAAACAGCATATATTGTTGACACTGACCCAAGCATCCCGGCTGTTGACAATAGCCACATTAACTGCTAGGAAACCCCTCAAACAACGTACACAATGACAACATCTCAACACCTGATTCCTAACCAACACAGACAATGAAACATGAACAGAGAAAAATGGCAAAATATGCAAAACAGGTTCCAAATGTTCAACTTCATACCGTCAAAAAAATTCGCTGGACACCATTCACGTCCTTCAAGGAAGACCTTGACAAGAAGTGTCGTCAAAAGTTCTCCGATCCGTTTGAAGCGCAGTTTCAATGTTGCCATGCGACCTGGGACCACCACAGCCCTGGTGATCAGCACAGCCCTGGTGATGGGTGTCTTCCGGGAAGTTTCATCTCAGATCAAGTTCCCTGACTAAGAGCAATTGGAATAGTTTAGAGGTGAGCCTTAGGCATGTCAGTGATGACCTTGAGTGGTGAATCCGTGAGTGTTGACCCTTCACCTCTCTCTGTGCACTCATGCAGCCCTAATAATACCCCCCCCCCCTCACCATCTACCTAGCCACTCACAGCAACAACAACAACAACAACCCTCCCTCCTTCAGTATCTTCCTAGCCCCAGAGCAACAACTATCCCTGCCTCAGCACCTTCCTGGCCATTTCCACAAGCACCAACACCACCACCATCTCTACCTTCCTCACTACCAGCACCATAGCCTCCCCTACCAACCACAACTCCCCATAGAGCACCCCCCTACCTACACCAGCCTCATTACCACAACTTGTCTCTCATAACTTCCAACAACACGATATATTCTTGTTGACCAATTTCCATATTTACCAATCAAGCGAATTTGCAAAAAATTTGGTCTGAATTTGCAGAACAAATTTCTTGGTTATCCCCCTCCCGCACCCCCCCCCCTAGCCCATCCCCTCAACCGCCTCCGGCCCCCCTAGTCCATCCCCTCAACCGAACCCCCCCCCCCCTCAGCCGATTCCCTCAACCGTAACCCCAACCCCCCGCTCATCCCCTCTTCCGTACTAGGAAAAAATTTCACATTCCTCCCCAGGCAAATCAGTAACCTGATTGATGATTGATTAAGATTAAGCCATCCAGGAGGTGGCACGGGCATGAATAGCCCGTAAACTGATCCTTTCCGAGTGCTTATATAGTCGTAATGGCTTGGCGCTTGCAACTGATAGTTTGCGCTTGGCGCTTGCAACTCCCCTTCCTGCGGCTACACAGAGTATCCCGTCCCGGAAACAATAGTGGGAGGGGAGAGGACGGGGGAAGGGGGAGTGGGAGGGGGGAGTGGAAGGGGGAGTGGAAGAGGGAGTGGAAGGAAGCGTGGGAGGGGGAGTGGGAGGGGGAGTGGAAGGGAGCGTGGGAGGGGATTATTTACCCCCCCCCCCCATGCAACCCAAAGCCTGGCGGAATAATATTTTTAGTAAAATTTGAAACTGATTAATGTGGCTCTGAAAAAAAGCAATTTAACATTTTTAGAACGTATTTAGCAATGCAGTTAAGAAATTGCACGAAATTTATCGTCAAATAATGGTTCTTTAAGATACAAAAAATCGAGAGAGAGGAGAGAGAGAGAGGAGAGAGAGAGAGAGAGAGAGAGAGAGAGAGGAGAGAGAGAGGAGAGCGAGAGAGAGAGGAGAGAGAGAGAGAGAGAGAGAGTGGGGGGGGGAGGATGCATGACCTCATTATTTATCCCAATTCTGAACAAGGTGGAACATGGCACAAATTAATTAAGACCTTAACCCTAGTCTTGACCAATTGAGGTCAGCACAAATGAGCCATCAACAGCGTCGAGGTGTTGGTCGACTTACTGTTATGTATAAGGCCGGTGTTCTCCAGGCTTCCCCCACCTGGTCCAGCTACCATCCGGCCCGACTACCCATCCGGCCGACTACCCATCCGGCCCAACTACCCATCGGGCCCAACTACACCGCAGGGCGCTCAACAACCAAGACACCCATGCAGCCTGCTCCTCCTCCAGAAAATCACTCCATCAGCGATCATTTCTAGTCTGACTTCCAATTAGAAACCTGTTCGCCCAGGAAGGACATACGCGTGCAGTTAAGCCAAGGGAGCACATGAAGGCTCTGGTACACAGTTGGGGGCCTGGTTACCCCAGTATCTTGCATGACATGACCTTAAAATTAAATTAGTTTATCTCCATTGCAAAATATTATTAATAAGCCCCTCAAATAAACAAGTTTCTAGGGTCAGGCTTGAGATGAGCTGATGTACCAACGCTTAGCTTGTTCTGACATTAGCAACATCAGCATCATTCGAAATAAACTTTTTAGTCTTGATAGAAAAATTGGTATCAGCCTGCGAGTCAGCTGTTGAATAGAGTTAATTATCACCGACTTTTCCACCTCGCTCGCGGCCACGTTTAAAACAAACAATGAACTGAAAGCAAGCAACACAAATTCTTCTCTCTCTCTCTCTCTCTCTCTCTCTCTCTCTCTCTCTCTCTCTCTCTCTCTCTCTCTCCTTCCCCTAAGCATCAGCTGCCAAGAAGACTGGGAGTTGAGGGCCATCAGGTCATTGGGCAACTTGTTGACGGGTGCCACGACACTTGCCGCTCTGAGTGCCAGCCAAGAATCACAGGCATGCACTGGCATCAACCTCAGGGGGGAGGGGGAGGGGGAGGGGGAGGGGGGAGGAGAGTTAAGCAATGGTACAATATGGTATTGTATGTGTGTGTGTGTGTGTGTGTGTGTGTGGTGTGTTGTGTGTGTGTGTGTGTGTGTTGTGTGTGTGTGTGGGTGTGTGTGTGGTGTGTGTGGTGTGTGTGTGTGTGTGTGTGTGTGTGTGTGTGTGTGCTTTCTGCAGTCTAATGCTGTCTTCCTTTGTTATTTCATCTCTCACCATGACTCTTTGTTTCCTGCCCAATGGGTATTCCCTCGCACACTCTTTTTATTTTCCCATGTTGTTGTGCGAGCTTTAGTCTTTCTGGCAGCTGATGATGAGACACATTTTGACTGTTCTTCTCTCTTTTGCTTTAGCACTGCCATCTCTTCGTAGAGTTCTGAAAAGTTCTTTGTGCATTATCGATCTGGTGCAAGGGTCCCTCACCCTGGCAGCAGCACCAACCACGCGGAGCCAACATGTGCCACTGAATAATTGTTTGCGTCTCTCTCTCTCTCTCTCTCTCTCTCTCGTACACACACACATCTAAAAAAGATTATCTAAAATCCACCAGGCCCTACAGGGCCTGGTGGATAGCGCACAGGGCTCGTAATTCTGTGGCGCGGGTTCGATTCCCGCACCAGGCAGAAACAAATGGGCAAAGTTTCTTTCACCCTGAATGCCCCTGTTACCTAGCAGTAAATAGGTACCTGGGAGTTAGTCAGCTCTCACGGGCTGCTTCCTGGGTGTGTGTGTGTGTGGGGGGTGTGGAAAAAAAAAGTAGTTAGTAAACAGTTGATTGACACTTGAGAGGCGGGCCGAAAGAGCAAAGCTCAACCCCGCAAAACACAACTAGATGAACATAAGTGAATATATAGGTGAACTAGGTGAATATATAAGCCGCCAGATACAATGGTTGAGGAATTCACAGAGCAGATGCACAAAATAGAGAACATCCTTGATACCTGACAAACCCAGCTCCAGATATTATCTTCCTTGGAGATTTCAATTACCAAGTCTAAGATGGAGAATGGCAAACACAAATATCATAGCAGGGAATGACCCGGGAAATAACCAACCACAGGTCAGAGAACTTTTGAGATTCTGTGACAAATTCTCGCTCAATCAACAGATTACAGAACCAACTAGGAACGAAAACACACTAGGCTTGTATTCACAAACAATGATGAACTAATCAGAGACATTACAATCTCAGATACTACATACTCAGACCATAAGCTCATTGAAGTGCGAACTAGCATAAATAACGGTAGTAGGTCTAAGAAACCCAACAAGCTAGAAGGAGTATTCAATCAATTAAATTTCAACAATAAGAGGGTCGACTAGGAAAAAATAAATGTAGACCTTGCAACCATTCAATGGGAGACGGTCTTAAGCGACAAAACTCCCACACAGGGAATAGCTCAACTGACAGCTGAAGCTTACAAGGTCTGCTTGAAGCACGTGCCTGTGAGGAGGGTCAGAAAGAGGACCACTCTAGAAAGAGAACGCAGACGACTGTACAGGAGAAGGAAAAAAATAACGGAAATGCTTCGGCAGACACAACTATCAGAAGAAAGAAAAATAAGCCTAAGCAGGGAGATCGAAGAAATAGAACAAACGTTGAAGCGATCATATGAGTCTGAGGAAATGGAATTGGAACAGAAAGCTATACAAGAGATAAAGAAAAATCCAAAATAATTTTTCACATACGCAAAATCAAAATCAAAAACCTCGACCAGTATTGGACCGTTAATTACAAATGAAGGTACGTACACAGAGGACGACAAAGAGATTAGTGAAATTCTAAGAAGCCAGTATGAGGCTATGTTTAGCACACCAATAAACAACATGAAAGTTGATGACCCAGACAGCTTCTTTATGAATGACATTCAAGCTGCAGATAATATAACGGATATTAACACGAACTCGGAACACTTTGAAAGAGAAAGTAGAATACTTTGAAAGTAAGTATGATAAGAGAGAAACTGGTCGGGAGTTAGTACAAGAGATAACCGGTGGATAGAAAGGTGGGGTCCAGGAGCTAATAGCTTGTTCCTGCAGACACAGATAGTAAATAAAGACAGACGCAAGATTAAGCAAAGGATACTGAAGATATATGCGCTCACTACCACACTNTGGCGCTGAATTTCAACCCTTCATTATTCAACCGTACTCTCCTAGTCATTACTCAAGTGTTACAGATCAATATATTCCGGCAATACAAACTGTTTTTGCCACAGGGACAGGACGAATACTAGTATTAATAATAATAATAAAAATAACAGGACTAATACCAGTCTTAAAAACAATAAACAGGACTAATACCAGTCTTAACAACAAATAAACAGGACTAATAGCAGTCTTAACAACAAATAAACAGGACTAATACCAGTCATAAACATCAACTTTAACAAGTAAATCTCAACATAGTAAAACAACAATCCACATTAGCCCCGGACCAGCCATAACAACAAATAACAGAACTATTACCATTAATAACCCCCAAAAAACAGGACCAGTCATAATAACATGGCTTCTACAAGTGATAACCAAGATGACAGGACAATAAAACAAAGGGCGCCATTACCGGACATAGAGCACTAACAAGAACACTAACAAGAACACATATGCGTTCCTTAAGCCCATCTTCCAGGAAACACACACAAAGCAAGATAAATTATGCAACACTGAAGACTTCGCTAAGACTCACACGGGGTGAGGAGTATAAGAGGCTGTCTCTAGGAAAATACTCATATTCAATTCTCTCTTTTCTCAGTTGCTGAGCATTCAACTCGAGAAAAGTTCCAAGAGTTCCAAGAAAGCTCCGAGATTGATGTATTCAAGATGATTACAAATGCACGTTTGAGCAACAGAGTTGCATTGGTAAATGATGTTCTTTGGTCTGTGTTGGGTGTCTGTGGGGGATGGTCTGTGGGGGTTGGTCTGTGGGGGATGGTCTGGGGGAGATAGAGAGACACACAGAGTGTGTGTGTGTGTGTGTGTGTGTGTGTGTGTGTGTGTGTGTGTGTGTGTGTGTGTGTGTGTGTGTGTGTGTGTGTGTGTGTGTATAATATAATAATAATAATTCAAATAAACCAATTGGAAACAATTTGTTGAAAATAAAGAAAATCACTCGGCCTATTAGGCAAATCTGGCCTTGCATAGTAGGCCAAGAAGTACGTTCTGGCTACTAGGTACGACATATATATATATATATATATATATATATATAATATATATATATATATATATATATATATATATATATATATAATGTTATTACCCAGTAACAACAAAATCAATTACGTTTTCTATAAATGATACCAATTCAATTATACATACCAAAATATTATTATTCAGTTATAAATAATACTACAACCTGAAAATCGACATATCAATCATACAATGACTTGGTCTCCATGTCATAATAGGGTGTCAATAATGAAACAACACTCTCAAAACATGGTCGATATTAAGTGGTGTCACTAACAACAGAACGATCCTCAGGTCACTTACTGGGTGCCGAGTCATGTAGGAATACTAGGGAACGACATCGCACGCGAGGCTACGCGGTACTAACACCGACATTATCCCGTATCATCATCAATGATGGTCTAATCATCATTAGGTCATCACATAGTGGTAAGATATGTTACTTAGATCCTAAGGCTATGGAGGTGCCAACAACAATGACATGAACGCGCCCCAGAGGCCAGTGCTGGTTGCCAACGGTGCCAGGAGCACCAGCACTCAACACAAGACGCCCACGAAGCTTATAATAATAACACTGTGCTCGGGCACTCATTAGTATTCATAGAGAGAAGCCCTCCGAGGGAGACTGCACCAAAATATCGTCATGAAGGAGTGTTAAGTGAAGACGCAGGCAGACGGCCAGTCATCAGTACCAGGACCCCAGTCATCAGTACCAGGACCCCAGTCATCAGTACCAGGACCCCAGTCATCAGTACCAGGATCCCAGTCATCAGTACCAGGACCCCAGTCATCAGTACCAGGACCCAGTCATCAGTACCAGGACCCCAGTCATCAGTACCAGGACCCCAGTCATCAGTACCGAGGACCCCAGTCATCAGTACCAGGACCCCAGTCATCAGTACCATGACCCCAGTCATCAGTACCAGGACCCCAGTCATCAGTACCAGGACCCCAGTCATCAGTACCATGACCCCAGTCATCAGTACCGAGGACCCCAGTCATCAGTACCAGGACCCCAGTCATCAGTACCGAGGACCCCAGTCATCAGTACCAGGACCCCAGTCATCAGTACCAGGACCCCAGTCATCAGTACCGAGGACCCCAGTCATCAGTACCAGGACCCCAGTCATCAGTACCAGGACCCCAGTCATCAGTACCAGGACCCCAGTCATCAGTACCAGGACCCCAGTCATCAGTACCGAGGACCCCAGTCATCAGTACCGAGGACCCCAGTCATCAGTACCGAGGACCCCAGTCATCAGTACCGAGGACCCCAGTCATCAGTACCGAGGACCCCAGTCGTGAGTGTCCAGGATTTAACCCAAAAGAAAACATAACAGAAAGCAGGAAAATGGAATCTATGGAAAGATTCAATTTCGCATGACGACTTTTAACTTGTAAAAGTTCTACATTTACAAGTTTTCCGTCGACGCAAAATTTAACACAAGGCCTTTTTTTAAATATAATTTTCTACCACAGTCGTGGCCAGACATTTACAATGCTAACCAGCATATATACATTTTCGTCTGTCCTCCATGGACTGGGTTAGAGATTTGTTAAAGATATAGTTCAGTGATTTATTGAATAATCAACCACAGAAGGTGACTGTAGTGTTTTTAAAATGTTTATCTAACCTACATACATAAATACACGGATTTACGTCTGTCCTATATAAACAGTGTTTGAGGTGTATTTTTACATAGTGTCACGAATGTGTGTTTACAAAGGTGAAATGCAACCCTGACCAGCTTCTACATATCCTGTATTCACATACATACACTCACACACTATATATATATATATATATATATATATATATATATATATATATATATATGCAACCCGTCCTCGCAAATTTAATAAGTCATTATTGACTTATTAGTTGCGTGCATAGGTGACATACTTAACATAATAGTTTCCCTTGAAAATCTTCATAGAAAACACTGACCTTACCTAACCTTGTTAGTACGTTAAAATAAGCATCTTATAGCTTCGTAATTACAATTGTTACTTAACCTATTATAGGTATAGGTTAGGTAATATTGTAATTACGAAGCAATAAGATGCCTGTCTTAACATACTAACAAGGTTAGGTAAGGTCGGTGTTTTCTATGAAGATTTTCAAGGGAAACTATTATGTTAAGTATGTCACCTATGCACATATTTAATAAGTCAATATTGACTTATTAAATTTGCGAGGACGGGCTGGTATATGTATCCACACAGTGTGTATATATACACTAGTGCTTCTCGATATGTTCAATAAACGTAGCAATAGAACTAATGAGAAAAGTTCGTTATGAAAATCATTCAGTCATTGTTATGTAAAAGTCATTTTCATGAGAATATTTTGTCTTGCGTAAATTTTGAAAAAACTGCGAACATCATCATCTATTCTGACACTTTCCACAGACACTTTGGCCTTTGGCAAAAACGACAAATATTTGTTGAATGTTCCAAATACAGCAGCAGGCACCGTGATGTTTTTGTAATTACAAATTTTTTTTAATGAAGTTACGATAATTTAGAAAACAATTAGCTTAATTTGATTGTATTTTTTTAACATTTAGATTCGTTTGTGGTTAATCCTAATCCTACATCAACTTAATCCTTAATCCTACCTCACCTTGACTGTGCTGCCAGGCGAGTGAAGTAATTATCAGGAGAAAGCGATAAGCCAGTACGACTGGAAACAGACCATGGGAGATATGAGGCCAAGGAACTGGGAGAGACGAGAGAGAAGGAACGGTACTCAATCACTTGTACCGTCGACCAGTCCACCTGGGTGGAAGTACCGACCCAGGTGGACAGATGACCCTGCTCCTTATACTTATATCACCTTCACGTAGGCCTACAAACAGTACTCTGCTCGGTGTGTGGTGTACAGAACACACAGACATATATATAGTCATCATCTGAGTCAGGAGAATGACGGCTTTTTATATATTAAATACTGAATATTTAACATATTTAATAAATGTAACTTGGAGGTATGAAGTGCCATGTCCATATTTTCATAATACAAGTAGGGCCAGGGGCATTTAGGCCTATACACCAAACAGTGCCACTCTCCAGGAGACCAGGTGGTGGCACTCTTGTTGGCGGGATGAGTGCCATGTATGTGTGATCAAACATCCTAGAAACACTGCCACATGTGTTTAGCATCATGTCACATGGTTAACATGTATTTGACGGCGGTATCTCAAATATGAGTTAACAGAATTTTGCTGTTGTTGGGACTGAAGTGAAAACTAAATTCTGTCCACTGATCTCTTTTGTAGGGTAGTTATTAAAGACGTTTTAGCTGATGGTCATTTACTTTTGAATTGAGAA
>WNGS01169498.1:11248018-11297440 GCA_020271785.1 Procambarus virginalis
CTCCGGATAATGCAGAGATGTGTGCAATTTTTTTTCTCCGGCAAACTTCAGAAATAAAATTTTATGCATTGTGGCTGCGTGGTGTATAATGTACAATATATGAATATATTGTGCACAATATTTCTGAATGTATTGTATGCAATTAACAGGAATTTATAATGCACAATTATCATTATAATGCTTGATAGTCATTGATTAGGCTCTCGATTTGCTTAGTATAATAATGTAATTTTTGTTAAAAAAAATTTTGTACGAACTGGTGTTCGCATCCCTTTTTTTTCACCAGTGGCTAATCCATTCTCATTACTCAATGAGTTCTATTTTTTTTCTTTCTCATCTCTACCCATTTCTCGTTTCCTTCCCGTTTCCGCTTCTCCTTTTCCTTTAGCATTTGAGTTAAAATATACAGATAACAGCTTCGTTTGTTTTAAATAGACGAAGGAACTCGTGTATGTGGCTTAATACTTCTTGTTAAGGCGAGGAGATAACTGATGGGGTTGGGAAGTCATTGTCTTCACTCACTCTCTCATTCATCTCCTTCACTCAGTGTCTCATTCGTCTCCTTCACTCAGTGTCTCATTCATCTCATTCACCCAGTGTCTCATTCATCTCATTCACTCAGTGTCTCATTCATCTCATTCACTCAGTGTCTCATTCATCTCATTCACTCAGTGTCTCATTTATCTCATTCACTCAGTGTCTCATTCGTCTCCTTCACTCAGTGTCTCATTCATCTTCTTTACTCAGTGTCTCATTTATCTCCTTCACTCAGTGTCTCATTTACTTTTTGTGTCTGGTTGACATTATGTCAATTGATCGTCCTCAATTTGTCTAAATGTGCAGAAATGTCGCACTTTGTAAAAATGTTGAACGTTTGTAACTTGTTTATCCAACTACTTAATGTGTTCAATTGACTTAATGTCATTACTTCAATTATTGTTCCATGCTTTTGATACCTTAAGATGTCTGCGAAATGTTGTTAAGATGTTGTACGTAGGTGATCCAAACATTCAGATCTGATAGGAAAGAACTTACTGACTCCCAACGACCTGAAAGTACTAGTATAAAAAGCTATGATTTGTTCAGATCCGAAACCTACATCTATGGGCAGCACAAAACGTCCACTAGACTGTGCGACACAGTGGTTGCAAGGATCAGGTTGGGCTACCGATACCTGTGGCAGGTGGCTGCAGGTGACGGATCTCCCAATCCTGAACACTCCAGTTGCAAACTCTGTGAGCAGGAACTACGGCACGATCTCCCGCACTACATCACTGAATGCCCAGTTATTAGACCTTTCAGACCAGTTGGCATGAGGTACCTGGAGCTTTGCAATTACTTTATTCATTCTCGTATTCTTGAAGATATCCTCACAGTGTACCCAAAATTTGCCAGTGCAGGCTACTAAACATATGGCCCTGTATGACTAACCATCCTGCGAGATGGGGACCTTTATTACCACTGCTACCTTATTCAATCTTGTGCTGATGATACCCTCAAAATGCATCCGGAGTCTGCCAGTGCAGACTGCTTATCACATGCCTCTGTATGACTAACCATCCTGTGTGATGGGGATTTTCTAGCATAAACTAGTTAGCTTTTTTGACGCACTGTACTCCACTTCATATAGTCTAGGGTAGCTGCACAAATGCAGATGTACCTAAGGAATTAATAAAAAAAAAAGGATAGACGTAAATACTATGCTATTGCGTCTTATGTAATTAGTGTACTTTAATTTTGATGTAAAATTTCCCTTTTAGAAATGTATAACATTTATGAATAAAGCTTTTGATTGATTTGACCAACTTTGATAATATAAAGAATTTGGGGCTGCTTTTTAAGTAGTTTTTTTCCGAAATGGCGAGAACTGGAGTGTTGAACATAACACGATCTGTCGTTGACCTATTAACTTTCCCCTTAACAATGTATCCACTTCAAGTTATTTTGTGATTACCTCGCAAATAAACATTATGATTATTATTTTGTTTTCCCCCGTGAACTCTTTGACAATGGCGTGCAACAGGAGACGACGCGGTTTACACAGAGATATTTTCCTACTTCCAGTTCAGAGTTTAATCTTTCCGGAGTCAGTAAACATGCTTGGGGGTAAAATTACAAACTGGTTGTCAAAACGAGTGACTAATTAATACTTATATAATTTAGTTACATAAAATAACATAAATATGAGTATTATATACATATATAGTATGTATACTAGGTGAGATACCCGGAGATGCTCGGGTCGCCCCGGTCACCCTAGGTTTTTGTGTGTGATTTTCTCTCTATCTTGTGCCACACTTCCTGCCTCTGTCTATCTCGGTTTCGGGCCCACGTCAACAAGCGCTTTTTGTTCGACGGTACCCATGTAAAAATTAGCACATAGGACACCAAGAGGGAACCTATAGCGACACCGTCTACTTGGTTATACATGCGCCCATCAAGACTCAGGAAGAGTGCCTCTTTGTTACATGCTTCGAGTAGCTTCCTAAGTGAGCCGTCTTGTATGTTAAGGGGAGTACAAGCTCGATCTCCATACACTCTGTCCATCATCAGTCCTATTGTGTCATCCACGGGCACATTGGGGAACAGCGACTCAATATCAAGAGACGCTCTCACTCCTGATGCCCACGACCACCTCATTAACTCAACAAATTCCTTTGCATATATTTCAGGTGTAAGTGATCGTATCACTGAAATTAATGCTTTAATTGATTTCAAGATGCATGGGCTAACCCACCTCTAACCCTCTGCACTGAAATCCTCCAAGCCTTCTTTCTTGAAGGTCAGCATACCTTCAAATGGATTACCAAAGCTGCCACTGTGCTCAGAATGTATAATATTCATCACCTCTACCAAGAGAGACAATAACGACACTTTCCTGCCCCATGGGAGATCACACCTTTCCAAATTACTGTTTCCCCCCTTTCCCACCCAAGAAGCTGATTAAAGAACAAGCCTTGCTTCGACAAGAAGCAAAATACAACGCCTTAAGCCAAATTGATGCTTTAGCCAGAGAGAGCTTCCTTTCCCAAATTATTTACACCGATGGCTTCTTGCACCAGTCTTATGGTGCAGCTGGAAGTGCATTTGCTGTGTCTGCGAGAGATGGTCCCTTCTCCTATGAGTGTGGAGCGCGTATAAATAACTGGGCTTCCACTCTTCAAGCAGAATTGGTTGCCATAATCCTTGCACTCGAGCGCGTATGTGAATTAAAAGTTGACACGCTGATTGTAACTCCTTGTCATCCCTGACTGCCCTCAGCTCCCCAAGGCATAACTGTGAAGTGCTTGTCTCGGAATATTAATGATGGAGTCAGAGTCTGTCTCCTGTGGATTCCTTCCCACATTGGTCTCCGAATGCATGATAGAACTAATGAATTAGCCAAGACTTTTGCTCATAAAGAGGAAATTGATTACCAACTTGGACTGCCTTTGAGCAGCCTGAGGGCAGTAATATTCCAGAAACATTAACAAAATCTCGTAGACTTGAGGCATAGTGAAATTCACACCATTTGCTCTCTATCATCATTCTATTATGCAAGAAGAACCGCACGTCTGTGGGTCATCCAATAAGGTTAGCAGACTTCTAGATGTTACTACTGTTAGGCTTAGGCTTGGCTACAAGTACCTCTGGGAGTTTGTAACATCTGCTGATATAGATTTGACCAAATGTAAACTATGTCAGCAGAACTATTCGCATATTTTGCGACATTATATAATGTAATGTGAAAAAATAGCGGAATTCAGAGATAACACCATCAATGGTGTCCAAGAAATGTGTAAGTACTTCATTCATAATGATGTACTGCCAGAAATCTTAGCGAAGTATCCAGAATTTGCTTACTGTAGGTGCAGCCTGCACATGACTAAAGCTGCCGCCCAGTTGGGTGGGTGTGGAGCACATGACTGTAAAGCTGCCGCCCAGTTGGGTGGGTGTGGAGCGCATGACTGTAAAGCTGCCGCCCAGTTGGGTGGGTGTGGAGCAAGACCAGTAACTGTGTGACTCACCATAGATGTAAAGTGCCTTGTATAGTGACTGTTGTGAGCCTCTTATTGAATCACTTGTGATATAAAAAAAAATTTCAATGTGTACATGTATTTGTGTAAATGATTGTATATATATTTACATACATATATATATATATATATATATATATATATATATATATATATATATATATATATGCAATTGACGATCACAAAACACTGATCATTTTATGCGGAAAATCCACAGAGAAAAATGAAAGGAGGTAACGTTTCGACTTGGTTAAAGCCTTTGTCAAACCAGACTGACCACTTGGTCAGTCTGGTTTGACAAAGGCTTTAACCAAGTCGAAACGTTACCTCCTTTCATTTTTCTCTGTGGATTTTCCGCATATATATATATATATATATATATATATATATATATATATATATATATATATATATATATATATAATATATATATATATATATATATATATATAAAATAGTAACAATTACTTAACTAGCGCCAAAAGATTGTATTTGCTTAGCTAAACGAACTATGGGGTTCAGTTCCTGAACCGATTATGTGTCTCTGTAACCCTTTCCACCCACGGGATGGGTATGGGGTGCATAATAAAGAAAAGAAATTGAAATGGAGACTTAAGGTTGAAGGCGTGTGACACGTATGGAGTTAGCAGAGTCAATATTTATAGACTAATAACTAGCAAGGACACTAGTTTTAAACATTGGACTAAAATATACTTTCGGGTATATACGCTAAGAAGTGAAATACACCTTTCGATGAATATATTAGCATAAAAAAATATTCGAATATTAACTACTTTGATTTATTTAATTAACACGTATTTATAAAGTCTGTGTAAATAATGCTGGAATATAATGCCGTTAATCTTCCTACAATAACAATGAATCTCTTTCCTAACCCTTGGCGATGCACAACTCACTGGCATTTCTCAAAGCTAAGTTTATAAATCTACTCTAATGTGTTAAACCAGATTGCAGTTAATTATCTGATATTTATGTGGACTGCTTGACGATGTTGGGCGTCGTGTTTAATTACAGCATTTGGCATCATGCGACATTACGGGAAGCAGATGTCACGGAGCACACTGTCAGCTAACATTGTTGATGTTCTTCCCTGGGGTTCTCAGGTCAACTGTGCCAGTAGTGCTTCTAATATCCTCTCCCCGCGGCTACCTCCTCTCTCGCTCTCCTTTCTCTTCGGCGACCACCTCTACCCCCCCTTTCCCCTCAGCTACTTACCCCTCTTCCCCATTCTTCATGTCCCTCAACCACCTCCTCTCTCACCATCCTTTCTTCATTCTCCCCTCCCCTGGGCCATTATTATCCTATATTTTCCTTTGAACCATCACCAGTACATTTTATTCAACCTTCGTTTTGTTTGCCCACTTAATATCCCCGCCCTCCCCCCCAACCTTGATTCGCTCTATCACCCTTTTCCACTGTTCTGTCTTCCTTCACTCTTTCCTTCACCCTCACCCCTTCCTATCTGTTATGTCTCCCTTCCCCCTCACCCCTTCCCCTGGGTTATCCCTCCCTTCCCCCCTCCACCTCCACTCCACTGCTCTAAAAATTGAGAAATCTCCAACACATTAACAATTATTATAATATTTACAAATTCAATAATTCACATGGAAATCATTTTTAATCTATAAAAAAGTGGACTCAATCTTTCCTGCCTTAAGGAAAACATCATTAACACACTAATTAATTATATCGCCCTGATTAAGCAACACATGAATTGTTTAATCTATGTCAGCCAGAATTTATGTTTTAGTATTTGTCAGTGATGAAGAAAAAAATTTAACATCCGTTAAATCATCATTCCAACTATTTATAACATACTACTTTATTCATTAATACCTCGCAGTTTATTAGGAATTTTTGATGTACACAATTACCAGTAATGCAGTAATTGCATTATTGGTATTTCCCCTTTTATACAGAAGAGTGTTTACAAATATAAAGCTGATATATTTATATATTTGACTAATTTATTAATTTATCCTTACATAGGTAATGTACAAAGTTTGCAGAACATGATTTTTTTGTATTATAATTTTCCAGAACTTTATTGTGACGTGAAAAACTCGGGAACTACCTACGGATGGTAGTTACATGTTCTCATACACATTATATGCATTTTGCCCGAATTTTGCATTTTGCTCATACACATTTTGCCCGAAACGCTATGCGTGCTCGTGGCTTTACAAGATTGTAATTCCAACTTAAATCTATGTTCTCTCTTAACCCCAATGTGCTTTCTTGTATATATATAAATAAATAAATAGATCAATAAAAAAATAAATAAATATGTCTTCAAAATTAATACACGTTTACATTCAAAACGAGAATATAGATTCCTTGAAAATAAGTACATGCGGCGTGTCTTAGTTTTATATCGTATAATGTGTAAATTTGCAACTTTTGACAGTTTAAAGAATTATTTATTATATGTAAATAAAAAGGTATTGGTGTTTTGGTCACTAAATTAATGTCTCTAAATTTTAGTCTTAAAAAAAATTAATAAATCTAATTTACAAAATTACTAAATCTAATTTAGTGTCTCTAAATTAGATTTAGTAATGCCATGCATAAGCCCGAATACAAAATGAAACTTTCTGTTGACATAGAGAATTGCAATTCTCTGTTGTCCATTTTTTTTTCAATTGTTTTATTGACGACAGTTTCCAGGTATTTGTTTGATAATGTCTCTTTGTCATGAATGGACACTTTAGAAGAGCATGAGTGAGCGTAACACACGAGGAGTTACATTTTTTTTAACATTGTAACGTAACAATTGTTTATGTAGTGAAATATGCTGGAATAGTTTATCGGTTGTTTATTTACGAAGAGAGGTGGAAGAGGGTGGTAAAAGGGACCGCCGATAGGTAAAGAGAGAAAAGTAAAAATTACGTATCAAGAGGGAAGAGCATTAAATTGGTGTAAGGGGCTTACCGGAATGGCAATGAAGAAAGGAGGTAATAAAAGAGGAAGAAGTGGATTGGTGTAGTGATCAGTGATATGCAGGTGAGTGGTGAGAGAAAGGGGACCAAGAAGCGTGGGTTCACTACGCTGAGTCACGAGTGGGAATTGAATCATTTTATTGACAAAGGAAAGAAAAGATGAGAAGTGATTGGTGTACACAAGAAAGAGCAGGGTGGATGACGAGGATGCGGAGGAAAAACAGACAACCAGAGATCAAAATAACAAAACAAAAACAGAGAGATAGTGATAGAGAGAGATAGGGGATAAAGAGAGGGAGAGAGGTAGGGATATAGATAGATATGTATATAGAGATAGATATAGAAAAGAGAGAGAGAGAGAGAGAGAGGCAGAGGCAACTGAAAAGTCCCAAGCTCGGGACTGAAATTCCCTACGGCCAGCTGGGAAAGTGTTATGAGCAGTTTTCTCATAAGACCAGTTTATCAAAGATTTCTGACGGTACATGGTACATGGATAAGACCAGTGAGGTGTAAGAATATAACATTGAAGGGAGAGTTAATAAGGCGAGATTTATCAGGTAGGAGTTTTACGGGCTCACCATAGCCCGTGCTACTGGAACTTCTTGTCCTGAGTAGCTGAATCTAAAACAACAACAACAGGTGTGAGTGATGGTGATGTGCGACTGGTAGACTTGACCATTTTTACTACACGAGAGTCTGTACCGGGAGCAGTATAGAGACGTGTGGCGGGTGGCCCCCTCCTCCCTACTGGGTGTGTAGTAGTGTACTGCACCACACAGCTAGTGCCCATCGCGTGCCGGTAAACTAGCAGGATAACACTGCAGCACTCCGCTATCGTGGCAAAAGTTCGTAACGGAGGAATTAGAGTGGTGGTAGTTTGTGTAGTTAGTGGGCGTAAAAACCCTGATAAATATTATTACTCTCGAGGGGGAGAAGTGTACTGCTATCAGTTTTTTTCTTTATATGTTATTTTTTAATTTGTGTTTATTAACATAATTATGTAGCTCCTCTAGACTATATGATACTATAAATTTCCATCTCGCAGTATGGTGGGGAGCCGGTGGCTGAGCGGACAGAACACTGAACGCGTGATCCTGTGGTCCCGGGTTCGATCCCGGGCGCCGAGAGAAACAATGGGCAGAGTTTCTTTAACCCTGATGCCCCTGTAACCTAGTACTAAATAGGTACCTGGGAGTTAGTCAGCTGTCACGGGCTGCTTCCTGGAGTGGAGGCCTGGTCGAGGACCGGGCCACGGGGACACTAAGCCCCGAAATTATCTCAAGATAGATGGGTAGTCATAGAGGGGCATGTAGTCAGTAGCCGACACTGGCAGACGCTGCATGTATTGTGAGGATATATTCTTGAACATGAAAGTGATTCAAGTGATTACAAGGCTTCAAGTACCTCATGCTGGCAGGTCTGAAGGGTCTAATGACTGGACATTCATTCATACTGTAGTGTGTAAGATCATAACCAAGTTCTTGCTTATAGTTTACTAATGGATTGAAAGGGATTATGAAATTCTTCACTTGTCACAGGTAACGGTAGCGCATCCTGATCCTGGTAACCACTGTGTTGCACAGTCTGGTGGACATTTTGTGCTACCCGTATATATATATATATATATATATATATATATATATATATATATATATATATATATATATATATATATATATATATATATATATATATATATATATATATATATATATATATATATATATATATATATATATATATATATATGTGTGTGTGTATGTATCAGATCTTAACAAATCGTAACATTCTTGCATTAGTGTTTTCAGGCGTAATTGAAAGCGCTAGAATTAAAACGCGTAAATCTAACCTGCCGACCTAACCTAACTGACTTAACTCATAGAAAACGTGGTTGTTTGTAACCCGCTACTCTCATAGTCTACCATCCTCTTGAAATGACAGTATTTATTGTAAGTAATTGGCCGAAAGTACCAATATGTAGTGATGGACCGCCAGTAAATAACTTTTTGTGCTATTATTTTATAAGTCCTACAATAATATAATTAAAACCCAAACTTAGGTATTCCTAAGCCTAGTATAGCAAATATAAGTACTATATTAAGCCTAATATAGTGTGTATTAGCCCTAGAATGGGTAGGAGTTAGATTAGGTCATATAATTACGTTGCGGTAAAACAACTTTCTGATATGAACAAATTCAATGATACAAAGTCAACTTTCCGGTAGTTCTTCACTACATATTGGTACTTTCGACCACTTGGTACTCTTAAGTAATTTAATTTTAGGAAGATGGAATGTTCACAGTACCCTGTTATTCTGTCCATTAGGGGCTATAACGTCAGAATATGATGTATTATTTGAGAAGACAGTTTGAAATTGAAGTTTGACAGAAATTTTGAAGGACGACCAGCAATGCAGGCTGGTAGGGAGGCAACTAGAGGCTTTAGCAAAGGGAAATAACCTCGGAGTGGTCATCACAATAATTTTAAGTTTCAGGTCAAGAGGTAGCACATGAAGGGAAACACATCATGCATGCATGTTCACTCTTAGAGACACACAATGACAGGCTTTTGGAATATTAACAAAGAACCCTTCAGAACACAGCTTATGTTTGACAAGTTTTGGAGGATGTGGCACTTGCACGGAAGCCAATCCCAGTGAATTTTAGAAAGTTAAGACTGGCCAAAGATTTGCAACAAAGCTAGCACCGGAAATATGAGAGTTGAGCTACGAGACCAGGTTAAAAAAGAATTTAAGTCTAAAGTTACTGAAAAGAAGAATAAGTTAAGACATTATCACTACGTACAAGATACTGAGAGCCAAATGTATTATTTATTTATATTATTTATTTACATAAATAGGCAAATAAAATGGATATGAACAGTTTGCCACATACTTCCATGAGAAATTGTACAAGTGGATAGAGATGGTAACTGGAAACACAAGTGAGTCTAGGAATATAAGAAAGTACTCCTTTGGTGAACGAATTGTGAAAACTTGGAATGAACTTAAACATATTGTGGTTGATTGCATATATGCTCCCCCAGCTTTTAAAGTAGGTATGATGGTCGGAGTCAGTTATGTGCAATGTTGAATTAGATATTAAAAAGTGAAAAAGCGAAACACGACCAAATATTCCGGTGCCCACAGCTACAAATGAATAAACTCGCACACACTCTCACCAAATACATGTCCTGGCAACCTGCATGTAGCCACGTTGTAGATTTGATGATATTCACTGATGGCCGCAATAATTAACGAGTCGTTTTACTTTTGAAATGAGGGAAGAGTGACGTTGCTAGATCTGGTCTCACTCTCGCTGCGGCTGACGTGTAACCTGGCCGAGTAAAGGAGTCTCTCATTCCCTCCTAGCACGACTGAATCTCTTAGATTTCTGAAGTTGTAGTCACGCTGCTCACGAAGGAGTTTTTCACTGAACATGCATCCCACATCTGCGCTTCTCGGTGTTTGTGTGCTCATAAGATCTTAGAAGTGAGGCACACGAGCCACGAAGGAATATGAGCCATACATGCTGCTAGTTTTCCAGAAATTCTGATGCGACCGACAGCGGTAAAGAACATTTTCGATTCCAAGTTATCATGAAAGCGGAATAACATCTGATGATGGGAAATGCCGTGATGGCGGTGGTGGCGTAGGCGTGCCCTGGTGTTTCCGCCCGTTCTAAACCTCTTCGTCTTCCGCTACTTTTCATTCCATAGCGTTATCTCCGTCTACCGTTACGTCGCCTTCTGCAGCGACATCTCGTTATCTGTTACGTTTCCGCCTACAAGGATCTCCCCATCCTCCATTACCTAGCCAATATTACCTAATCAATATTCTACACTTACAGTAATATTTCCGCCTAGTGTCCTGTGTCTGCCGTGGCCTGCCTTTCTTCTCGACTTATTCACACCCTCAGTTAGACTTACACTTACCTACTTCTCATCTTTAATACGTTTCTTCCACTTTACATTCATTTTCAACATTCGTATAATTTCAAATTCTCTCGCACATCGCATAGCCTCAATACGTATCATATTTTTTTGTTGAAATTCCTCTTCTCCCTGCACCTGCTCACCCAAATTAATCCACATAAGTGGATGTGTGAGTATGCGAAGAGGACGCAGAGAGGCGATGGCCAGGGCTTCCCAAGCTGCAGCAAAGGCACCCTTCTGGCCTCCCCCCCACCACTCCCCCCAGCACCTGTCACAGCCACAACTACACGTAATTTAGAATTCTGCTGTTTGGACGGTTACAATGGAAATACTCTTGTATTCATTCTCTTTGATGCAAATAAGCATCAAAAGCGAAATTGTTCTTAAATGCACAAGCCAAGTGAGTGAAAAAAGAGCTGAAGGAGAAATGGTATTGGGGCAGAGAGAAGTAATGAGGAAAGAGAGCAGGAAAGGGGGGAGGAATAGAGAGGAAAAAGGGTTAAGGAGAGAAGGAAGGAGTGGTAAAAAGCACACGTTGGGCCCCGAACCTTACTCTCGGTAAACACGACTAGACGAGAACACACTTCAACAGAAGTTCATCAGCGGCACATGCAAAGCTGGCAGGTGGCCGACAGCTTAAAGTCTGGGTTTAAGAGCTGATGCTGCCCTGCATGTACAATTGGGTGAGTACAGTTTGGTGTGTACACTCACATACACATACGGATGCATGCACACACGCATACACCCACTAAAACACAAACGCCAATTTCACCTTCTACAAATATATTTTCCGAAGACGCTTCTTGGGAAACGAAAGTACTTAAACTAAATTCTTATTTCACTGTGTTGACAGGAAAGAATTTCTGAGATCTGGAACATCAAGAAAAAGAGGTCATAGATTTGAACTAACTAAGCAAAGTTGCCGAAGAACTATAAGAAAATTTACTTTCGCAAACACTGGTAGACGGTTGGAACAAGTTAGGCGAGAAGGTGGTGGAGGTCAAAACCGTCAGTAGTTTCAAAGCGTTATTTGACAAAGAGTGCTGGGAAGACGGGACACCACGAGCGTAGCTCTCATCCTGTAACTGCACTTAGGTAATTATACACGCACACACACACACACACACACACCACAACTATCTAAAATGTTTATAGTTGCATCAAGTCACCTGTGGTGTTATTGTTCAGGTTCTGCCTGCCTATAGTCCATAAAACACTTTTGGCCAAATTCAATGTGAAACGTTCATGTAATTCGTCCTTTTTTAGAACGTGGTTTTTGTGACTTGTTCTCTGCATGTTTTAACGCTGTTTTGCATTGTTTGGTATTGCCGATTTTACCAGAATGCCTTTGATTGTGTTGGGAATCATCCGCATCGTATTCCGTCATCACATTGTTAGAAAAGCGATGTAGTAATAGCGCATAGCGATAATAACGCTGTACCATCATAGACTAACAAAAGTATAGGGAAAGCGCCGCACCCTGTGATCTGGTGCGTCATTCAGGGGGGAGTATCCTACCATCTGTCCGCTGCTAAGTACCTGCATAATGCCTTTCCTGGGCCCAACTGTGGGCTTGCAGTTTTCAATATATTCACCGCCACACTGCACGGGTCTGCCTCATGCGCACGTCGGGATGTTCCATAATGCTAGAGGGTTCTGCTTTATCACCTCTTCTCTCCACGGTAATAACCATGCTACTTTTCTAGCATCCAAAGATCATTTTTCCTTACCTTAAAAACAAGTTTTTTTTTTATCCTACAAGCATCGCCTGTACTGCTATCTCCCATCTGTTCCGCGATGCGCTCCTTACACGGGGGTAAAAGAGGAACATAGCTCACCGCAGCGTAATACTATAAACGCTATTTTGTCTACATGGGAATTTTAGCCCTATGAATCTGGACTAAGCACTATCTTCACTTTGATAGAGTGAGTTTTTCCTGCTGATCGGAAATTCCGATGTAATGTTGGTGCCACGGGTGGAGCCTTCCGTCGGCAGCTAGTGCTTCGCGTGGTGATACGGTGTATGTACGCCTCACAATGCCTGTCTGAGTGTTCCCCTATCTGTCTGTCTGTCTGTCTGTCTGTCTGTCTGCGCACAAGCATATGCAGAGATATGTGCATTTCCAATGTTTCTGGAGCATGTGAATACAAATAATCGCCGAAAAGTGAAATCTCTAATATGATGCATGCTAGGTATGCTAGCATGTATCATGCTAGGTATGCTAACATGTATCATGCTAGGTATGCTAGCATGTATCATGCTAGGTATGCTAACATGTATCATGCTAGGTATGCTAGCATGTATCATACTAGGAATGCTAGCATGTATCATGCTAGGTATGCTATCGGGCTACATCATGCTAGGTATGCTAGCATGTATCATACTAGGAATGCTAGCATGTATCATGCTAAGCACTTGCATGATACCGGCTAGAATGCTAGATGTTCCACTAATATGCTAGATTTATTCAAATATGCTAGATATTTTACTATCAAGATATATATTCCATTGGCATGTTAAATACCCCACTATCATGCTAGATATCCTACTATCGGGCTACATTTTGGTAGATATCCCACTATTATGATATATATTCTAATGTCATGCTAAACATCTCACTGTCTTGCTAGATATTCCACAATTATGGTAGATATCTCACTATCGTGCTAGATATGCCATTATCATGCTAGATATCCAACTATCGTGTTAGATATCCCACTATTATACTAGATATTCAACTATCATCTTAAATATTCCACTATCATGCTAGATATCCCATTGTCATGCTAGATATCCGACTGTTATGCTAGATATCTATCATGCTAGATAAACCTAAGGCTTACAAACAGAACGACATCCGATAAAGATTAATAACACATAGATAAAATATAACTAAACAAGTCTATTTAATTCTAGCAAGCAATAGACTAATGCATTTTGATAATCCCTGGCTTCCATTGATGAATGTTTTCAGGATATTGGCTTTGAACAAAATTTTTTGCAATTAACCAGTGCATACGTTAGATATGAAAACTTGCATAAGCCTTTCACGGTTTCTTGTCCTATATAGTACATATAAGATTGATCTCTCTATGGACACCGTTGTGTATATTCACCAATATGTATACAGAGTGCATGCACTTTTAAGTTTAATCCTGGACTATGTTATCAGTCCTATTGTGTCATCCACGGGCACATTGGGGAACAGCGACTCAATATCAAGAGACGCTCTCACTCCTGATGCCCACGACCACCTCAATTAACTCAACAAATTCTTGCATATATTTCAGGTGTAAGTGATCGTATCACTGAAATTAATGCTTTAATTGATTTCAAGATGCATGGGCTAACCCACCTCTAACCCTCTGCACTGAAATCCTCCAAGCCTTCTTTCTTGAAGGTCAGCATACCTTCAAATGGATTACCAAAGCTGCCACTGTGCTCAGAATGTATAATATTCATCACCTCTACCAAGAGAGACATAACGACACTTTCCTGCCCCATGGGAGATCACACCTTTCCAAATTACTGTTTCCCCCCTTTCCCACCCAAGAAGCTGATTAAAGAACAGCCTTGCTTCGACAAGAAGCAAAATACAATGCCTTAAGCCAAATTGATGCTTTAGCCAGAGAGAGCTTCCTTTCCCAAATTTATTTACACCGATGGCTTCTTGCACCAGTCTTATGGTGCAGCTGGAAGTGCATTTGCTGTGTCTGCGAGAGATGGTCCCTTCTCCTATGAGTGTGGAGCGCGTATAAATAACTGGGCTTCCACTCTTCAAGCAGAATTGGTTGCCATAATCCTTGCACTCGAGCGCGTATGTGAATTAAAAGTTGACACGCTGATTGTAACTCCTTGTCATCCCTGACTGCCCTCAGCTCCCCAAGGCATCACTGTGACGTGCTTATCTCTAAAGCTAGACACAGATATAATGATGGAGTCAGAGTCTGTCTCCTGTGGATTCCTTCCCACATTGGTCTCCGAATGCATGATAGAACTAATGAATTAGCCAAGACTTTTGCTCATAAAGAGTGAACTGATTACCAACTTGGACTGCCTTGAGCAGCTGAGGGCAGTAATATTCCAGAAACATTAACAAATCTCGTAGACTTGAGGCATAGTGAATTCACACCATTTGCTCTCTATCATCATTCTATTATGCAAGAAGAACCGCACGTCTGTGGGTCATCCAATAAGGTTAGCAGACTTCTAGATGTTACTACTGTTAGGCTTAGGCTTGGCTACAAGTACCTCTGGGAGTTTGTAACATCTGCTGATATAGATTTGACCAAATGTAAACTATGTCAGCAGAACGATTCGGCATATTTTGCGACATTATATAATGGAATGTGAAAAATAGCGGAATTCAGAGATAACACCATCAATGGTGTCCAAGAAATGTGTAAGTACTTCATTCATAATGATGTACTGCCAGAAATCTTAGCGAAGTATCCAGAATTTGCTTACTGTTAGGTGCAGCCTGCACATGACTAAAGCTGCCGCCCAGTTGGGTGGGTTGTGGAGCACATGACTGTAAAGCTGCCGCCCAGTTGGGTGGGTGTGGAGCGCATGACTGTAAAGCTGCCGCCCAGTTGGGGTGGGTGTGGAGCAAGATCAGTAACTGTGTGACTCACCATAGATGTAAAGTGCCCTGTATAGAGACTGTTGTGAGCCTCTTATTGAATCACTTGTGATATAAAAAAAATTTCAATGTGTACATGTATTTGTGTAAATGATTGTATATATATTTACATACATATATATATATATATATATATATATATATATATGATATATATATATATATATATATGCAATTGACGATCACCAAAACACTGATCATTTTATGCGGAAAATCCACAGAGAAAAATGAAAGGAGGTAACGTTTCGACTTGGTTAAAGCCTTTGTCAAACCACTGACCAAGTGGTCAGTCTGGTTTGACAAAGGCTTTAACCAAGTCGAAACGTTACCTCCTTTCATTTTCTCTGTGGATTTTTCCGCTATATATATATATTATATATATATATATATATATATATATATATATATATATATATATATATATATATATATATATATATATATATATATATATATATAAATAGTAACAATTACTTAACTAGCGCCAAAAGATTGTTATTGCTTAGCTAAACGAACTATGGGGTTCAGTTCCTGAACCGATTATGTGTCTCTGTACCCTTTCCACCCACGGGATGGGTATGGGGTGCATAATAAAGAAAGAAATTGAAATGGAGACTTAAGGTTGAAGGCGTGTGACCACGTATGGAGTTAAGCAGAGTCAATATTTATAGACTAATAACTAGCAAGGACACTAGTTTTAAACATTGGACTAAAATATACTTTCGGGTATATACGCTAAGAAGTGAAATACACCTTTCGATGAATATATTAGCATAAAAAAATATTCGAATATTAACTACTTTGATTTATTTAATTAACACGTATTTATAAAGTCTGTGTAATCATGCTGGAATATAATGCCGTTAATCTTCCTACAATAACAATGAATCTCTTTCCTAACCCTGGCGATGCACAACTCACTGGCATTTCTCAAAGCTAAGTTTATAAATCTACTCTAATGTGTTAAACCAGATTGCAGTTAATTATCTGATAATTTATGTGGACTGCTTGACGATGTTGGGCGTCGTGTTTAATTACAGCATTTGGCATCATGCGACATTACGGGAAGCAGATGTCACGGAGCACACTGTCAGCTAACGTTGTTGATGTTCTTCCCTGGGGGTTCTCAGGTCAACTGTGCCAGTAGTGCTTCTAATATCCTCTCCCCGCGGCTACCTCCTCTCTCGCTCTCCTTTCTCTTCGGCGACCACCTCTACCCCCCCTTTCCCATTAGCTACTTACCCCTCTTCCCCATTCTTCATGTCCCTCAACCACCTCCTCTCTCACCATCCTTTCTTCATTCTCCCCTCCCCTGGGCCATTATTATCCTATATTTTCCTTTGAACCATCACCAGTACATTTTATTCAACCTTCGTTTTGTTTGCCCACTTAATATCCCCGCCCTCCCCCCAACCTTGATTCGCTCTATCACCCTTTTCCACTGTTCTGTCTTCCTTCACTCTTTCCTTCACCCTCACCCCTTCCTATCTGTTATGTCTCCCTTCCCCCTCACCCCTTCCCCTGGGTTATCCCTCCCTTCCCCCCTCCACCTCCACTCCACTGCTCTAAAAATTGAGAAATCTCCAACACATTAACAATTATTATAATATTTACAAATTCAATAATTCACATGGAAATCATTTTATCTATAAAAAGTGGACTCAATCTTTCCTGCCTTAAGGAAAACATCATTAACACACTAATTAATTATATCGCCCTGATTAAGCAACACATGAATTGTTTAATCTATGTCAGCCAGAATTTATGTTTTAGTAATTTGTCAGTGATGAAGAAAAAATTTAACATCCGTTAAATCATCATTCCAACTATTTATAACATACTACTTTATTCATTAATACCTCGCAGTTTATTAGGAATTTTTGATGTACACAATTACCAGTAATGCAGTAATTGCATTATTGGTATTTCCCCTTTTATACAGAAGAGTGTTTACAAATATAAAGCTGCTATATTTATATATTTGACTAATTTATTAATTTATCCTTACATAGGTAATGTACAAAGTTTGCAGAACATGATTTTTTTGTATTATAATTTTCCAGAACTTTATTGTGACGTGAAAAACTCGGGAACTACCTACGGATGGTAGTTACATGTTCTCATACACATTATATGCATTTTGCCCGAATTTTGCATTTTGCTCATACACATTTTGCCCGAAACGCTATGCGTGCTTCGTGGCTTTACAAGATTGTATTCCAACTTAAATCTATGTTCTCTCTTAACCCCAATGTGCTTTCTTGTATATATATAAATAAAATAAATAGATCAATAAAAAAATAAATAAATATGTCTTCAAAATTAATACACGTTTACATTCAAAACGAGAATATAGATTCCTTGAAAATAAGTACATGCGGCGTGTCTTAGTTTTATATCGTATAATGTGTAAATTTCAGACTTTTGACAGTTTAAAGAATTATTTATTATATGTAAATAAAAAGGTATTGGTGTTTTGGTCACTAAATTAATGTCTCTAAATTTTAGTCTTAAAAAAAAATTAATAAATCTAATTTACAAAATTACTAAATCTAATTAGTGTCTCTATAATTAGATTTAGTACATGCCATGCATAAGCCCGAATACAAAATGAAACTTCTGTTTGACATAGAATTGCCAATATCTCGTGTTGTCCATTTTTTTTTTCAATTGTTGTTATTGACGACAGTTTCCAGGTATTTGTTTGAGTAATTGTCTCTCTTCGTTTCATGAATGGACACTTTAGAAGAGCATGAGGAGCCTAACACACGAGGAGGTTACATTTTTTTTAAACATTGTAACGTAACAAGTTGTATTATGTAGTGTAAATATGCTGGAATAGTTTATCGGTTGTTTATTTACGAAGAGAGGTGGAAGAGGGTGGTAAAAGGGACCGCCGATAGGTAAAAGAGAGAAAAGTAAAAATTACCGTTCCAAGAGGGAAGAGCATCTAAGTTGGTGTAAGGGGCTACTACCGGAATGGGCAATGAAGAAAGGAGGTATATAAAAGAGGAAGAAGTGGATTGGTGTAGTGATCGGATATGCAGGTGAGGGTGGTGAGAGAAAGGGGACCAAGAAGCGTGGGTTCACTACGCTGAGTCACGATGTGGGAATTGAATCATTTTATTGGACAAAGAGGAAAGAAAAGATGAGAAGTGATTGGTGTACACAAGAAAGAGCAGGAGGTGGATACGAGCTGATGCCGGAGGAAAAAACAAGACAACCAGAGATCAAATAACCAAAACAAAAAACAGAGAGATAGTGATAGAGGAGAGATAGGGGATAAAGAGAGGGAGAGAGGTAGGGATATAGATAGATATGTATATAGAGATTAGATATAGAAAAGAGAGAGAGGAGAGAGAGAGAGGCAGAGGCAACTGAAAAGTCCCAAGCTCGGGACTGAAATTCCCTACGGCCAGCTGGGAAAGTGTTATGAGCAGTTTTCTCATAAGACCAGTTTATCAAAGATTTCTGACGGTACATGGTACATGGATAAGACCAGTGAGTGTAAGAATATAACATTGAAGGGAGAGTTAATAAGGCGAGATTTATCAGGTAGGAGTTTTACGGGTCTCACCATAGCCCGTGCTACTGGAACTTCTTGTCCTGAGTAGCTGAATCTAAAACAACAACAACAGGTGTGAGTGATGGTGATGTGCGACTGGTAGCTTGACCATTCTTACTACACGAGAGTCTGTACCGGGAGCAGTATAGAGACGTGTGGCGGGTGGCCCCCTCCTCCTACTACTGGGTGTGTAGTAGTGTACTGCACCACACAGCTAGTGCCCATCGCGTGCCGGTAAACTAGCAGGATAACACTGCAGCACTCCGCTATCGTGGCAAAAGTTCGTAACGGAGGAATTAGAGTGGTGGTAGTTTGTGTAGTGTAGTGGGCGTAAAACCCTGATAAATATTATTACTCTCGAGGGGGAGAAGTGTACTGCTATCAGTTTTTCCTTTATATGTTTTTTTAATTTGTGTTTATTAACATAATTATGTAGCTCCTCTAGACTATATGATACTATAAATTTCCATCTCGCAGTATGGTGGGAAGCCGTGGCTGAGCGGACAGTACACTGGACGCGTGTACTGTGGTGCCCGGGTTCGATCCCGGGCGCCATAGAGAAACACACTGGGCAGAGTTTCTTTAACCCTGATGCCCCCTGTAACCTAGTACTAAATAGGTACCTGGGAGTAAGTCAGCTGTCACGGGCTGCTTCTGGAGTGGAGGCGTGGTCGAGGACCGGGCCACGGGGACACTAAGCCCCGAAATTATCTCAAGATAGATGGGTAGTCATAGAGGGGCATGTAGTCAGTAGCCGACACTGGCAGACGCTGCATGTATTGTGAGATATATTCTTGAACATGAAAGTGATTCAAGTGATTACAAGGCTTCAAGTACCTCATGCTGGCAGGTCTGAAGGGTCTAATGACTGGACATTCATTCATACTGTAGTGTGTAAGATCATAACCAAGTTCTTGCTTATAGTTTACTAATGGATTGAAAGGGATTATGAAATTCTTCACTTGTCACAGGTAACGGTAGCGCATCCTGATCCTGGTAACCACTGTGTTGCACAGTCTGGTGGACATTTTGTGCTACCCGTGTATATATATATATTATATATATAATATATATATATATATATATATATATATATATATTATATATATATATATGATATATATATATATATATATATAATATATATATATATATATATATATATATATATATATATATATATATATATCTAATGTGTGTGGTATTGTATCAGATCTTAACAAATCGTAACATTCTTGCATTAGTGTTTTCAGGCGTAATTGAAAGCGCTAGAATTAAAACGCGTAAATCTAACCTGCCGAACCTAACCTAACTGACTTAACTCATAGAAAACGTGGTAGTTTGTAACCGCTACTCTCATAGTCTACCATCCTCTTGAAATGACAGTATTTATTGTAAGTAATTGGCCGAAAGTACCAATATGTACGTGATGGACCGCCAGTAAATAACTTTTTGTGCTATTAATTTTATAAGTCCTACAATAATATAATTAAAACCCAAACTTAGGTATTCCTAAGCCTAGTATAGCAAACTTAAGTACTATATTAAGCCTAATATAGTGTGTATTAGCCCTAGAATGGGTAGGAGAGGTTAGATTAGGTCATATAATTACGTTGCGGTAAAACAACTTTCTGATATGAAAAATTCAATAATACAAAGTCAACTTTCCGGTAGTTCTTCACTACATATTGGTACTTTCGACCACTTGGTACTCTTAAGTAATTTAATTTTAGGAAGATGGAATGTTCATCAGTACCCTGTTATTCTGTCCATTAGGGGCTATAACGTCAGAATATGAGTATTATTTGAGAAGACAGTTTGAAATTGAAGTTTGACAGAAATTTTGAAGGACACCAGCCAATGCAGGCTGGTAGGGAGGCAACTAGAGGCTTTAGCAAAGGGAAATAACCTCGGAGTGGTCATCACAATAATTTTAAGTTTCAGGTCAAGAGGTAGCACATGAAGGGAAACACATCATGCATGCATGTTCACTCTTAGAGACACACAATGACAGCTTTTTGGAATATTAACAAAGAACCCTTCAGAACACAGCTTATGTTTGACAAGTTTGGAGGATGTGGCACTTGCACGGAAGCCAATCCCAGTGGAATTTTAGAAAGTTAAGACTGGCCAAAGATTTGCAACAAAGCTAGCACCGGAAATATGAGAGTTGAGCTACGAGACCAGGCTAAAAAAGAATTTAATGTCTAGAAGTACTGAAGAAGAAGAATAAGTTAAGACATTATCACTACGTACAAGATATGGAGCCAATGTATTATTTATTTATATTATTTATTTACATAAATAGGCAAATAAAATGGATATGAACAGTTTGCCACATACTTCCATGAGAAAATTGTACAAGTGGATAGAGATGGTAACTGGAAACACAGTGAGTCTAGGAATATAAGAAAGTACTCCTTTGGTGAACGAATTGTGAAAACTTGGAATGAACTTAAACATATTGTGGTTGATTGCATATATGCTCCCCCAGCTTTTTAACAGTAGGTATGATGGTCGGACGTCAGTTATGTGCAATGTTGAATTAGATATTAAAAAGTGAAAAAGCGAAACACGACCAAATATTCCGGTGCCCACAGCTACAAATGAATAAACTCGCACACACTCTCACCAAATACATGTCCTGGCAACCTGCATGTAGCCACGTTGTAGATTTGATGAATTCACTGATGGCCGCAATAATTAACGAGTCGTTTACTTTTGTAATGAGGGAGAGTGACGTTGCTAGATCTGGTCTCACTCTTCGCTGCGGCTGACGTGTAACCTGGCCGAGTAAAGGAGTCTCTCATTCCCTCCTAGCACGACTGAATCTCTTAGATTTCTGAAGTTGTAGTCACGCTGCTCACGAAGGAGTTTTTCACTCAACATGCATCCCACATCTGCGCTTCTCGGTGTTTGTGTGCTCATAAGATCTTAGAAGTGAGGCACACGAGCCACGAAGGAATATGAGCCATACATGCTGCTAGTTTTCCAGAAACTTCTGATGCGACGACAGCGGTATAAAGAACATTTTCGATTCCAAGTTATCATGAAAGCGGAATAACATCTGATGATGGGAAATGCCGTGATGGCGGTGGTGGCGTAGGCGTGCCGCTGGTGTTTCCGCCCGTTCTAAACCTCTTCGTCTTCCGCTACTTTTCATTCCATAGCGTTATCTCCGTCTACCGTTACGTCGCCTTCTGCAGCGACATCTCGTTATCTGTTACGTTTCCGCCTACAAGGATCTCCCCATCCTCCATACCTAGCCAATATTACCTAATCAATATCTACACTTACAGTAATATTTCCGCCTAGTGTCCTGTGTCTGCCGTGGCCTGCCTTCTTCTCGACTTATTCACACCCTCAGTTAGACTTACACTTACCTACTTCTCATCTTTAATACGTTTCTTCCACTTTACATTCATTTTCAACATTCGTATAATTTCAAATTCTCTCGCACATCGCATAGCCTCAATACGTATCATATTTTTTTGTTGAAATTCCTCTTCTCCCTGCACCTGCTCACCCAAATTAATCCACATAAGTGGATGTGTGAGTATGCGAAGAGGACGCAGAGAGGCGATGGCCAGGGCTTCGCAAGCTGCAGCAAAGGCACCCTTCTGGCCTCCCCCCACACTCCCCCCAGCACCTGTCACAGCCACAACTACACGTATTTAGAATTCTGCTGTTTGGACGGTTACAATGGAAATACTCTTGTATTCATTCTCTTTGATGCAAATAAGCATCAAAAGCGAAATTGTTCTTAAATGCACAAGCCAATGAGTGGAAAAAAGAGGTGAAGGAGAATGGTATTTGGGCAGAGAGAAGTAATGAGGAAAGAGAGCAGGAAGGGAGGAAGAAACAAGGATGAGAAGAAAAAAGGGGGAAGGAAGCAGGAGGAAATGTGGTGATGAGAGAAGAAAGGGTTGTGAAGAGAGAAGATATGAGGGAAGAGAGAAGGAAAGGGGGGGGAGGAATAGAGAGGAAAAAGGGTTAAGGAGAGAAGGAAGGAGTGGTAAAAAGCACACGTTGGGCCCCGAACCTTACTCTCGGTAAACACGACTAGACGAGAACACACTTCAACAGAAGTCATCAGCGGCACATGCACAAGCTGGCAGGTGGCCGACAGCTTAAAGTCTGGGTTTAAGAGCTGATGCTGCCCTAAAATTTTATGCATTGTGGCTGCGTGGTGTATAATGTACAATTAATATGAATATATTGTGCACAATATTTCTGAATGTATTGTGTGCAATTATCAGGAATTTATAATGCACAATTAATCATTATAATGCTTGATAGTCATTGATTAGGCTCTCGATTTGCTTAGTATAATAATGTAATTTTTGTTAAAAAAAATTTTGTACGAAACTGGTGTTCGCATCCCGTTTTCTTTCACCAGTGGCTAATCCATTCTCATTACTCAATGAGTTCTATTTTTTCTTTCTCATCCTCTACCCATTTCTCGTTTCCTTCCCGTTTCCGCTTCTCCTTTTCCTTTAGCATTTGAGTTAAAATATACAGATAACAGCTTCGTTTGTTTTAAATAGACGAAGGAACTCGTGTATGTGGCTTAATACATTCTTGTTAAGGCGAGGAGATAACTGATGGGGTTTGGGAAGTCATTGTCTTCACTCACTCTCTCATTCATCTCCTTCACTCAGTGTCTCATTCGTCTCCTTCACTCAGTGTCTCATTCATCTCATTCACCCAGTGTCTCATTCATCTCATTCACTCAGTGTCTCATTCATCTCATTCACTCAGTGTCTCATTCATCTCATTCACTCAGTGTCTCATTTATCTCATTCACTCAGTGTCTCATTCGTCTCCTTCACTCAGTGTCTCATTCATCTTCTTTACTCAGTGTCTCATTTATCTCCTTCACTCAGTGTCTCATTTACTTTTTGTGTCTGGTTGACATTATGTCATTGATCGTCCTCAATTTGTCTAAATGTGCAGAAATGTCGCACTTTGTAAAAATGTTGAACGTTTGTAACTTGTTTATCCAACTACTTAATGTGTTCAATTGACTTAATGTCATTACTTCAATTATTGTTCCATGCTTTTGATACCTTAAGATGTCTGCGAAATGTTGTTAAGATGTTGTACGTAGGTGATCCAAACATTCAGATCTGATAGGAAAGAACTTACTGACTCCCAACGACCTGAAAGTACTAGTATAAAAAGCTATGATTTGTTCAGATCCGAAACCTACATCTATGGGCAGCACAAAACGTCCACTAGACTGTGCGACACAGTGGTTGCAAGGATCAGGTTGGGCTACCGATACCTGTGGCAGGTGGCTGCAGGTGACGGATCTCCCAATCCTGAACACTCCAGTTGCAAACTCTGTGAGCAGGAACTACGGCACGATCTCCCGCACTACATCACTGAATGCCCAGTTATTAGACCTTTCAGACCAGTTGGCATGAGGTACCTGGAGCTTTGCAATTACTTTATTCATTCTCGTATTCTTGAAGATATCCTCACAGTGTACCCAAAATTTGCCAGTGCAGGCTACTAAACATATGGCCCTGTATGACTAACCATCCTGCGAGATGGGGACCTTTATTACCACTGCTACCTTATTCAATCTTGTGCTGATGATACCCTCAAAATGCATCCGGAGTCTGCCAGTGCAGACTGCTTATCACATGCCTCTGTATGACTAACCATCCTGTGTGATGGGGATTTTCTAGCATAAACTAGTTAGCTTTTTTGACGCACTGTACTCCACTTCATATAGTCTAGGGTAGCTGCACAAATGCAGATGTACCTAAGGAATTAATAAAAAAAAAAAAGGATAGACGTAAATACTATGCTATTGCGTCTTATGTAATTAGTGTACTTTAATTTTGATGTAAAATTTCCCTTTTAGAAATGTATAACATTTATGAATAAAGCTTTTGATTGATTTGACCAACTTTGATAATATAAAGAATTTGGTACTGCTTTTTAAGTAGTTTTTTTCCGAAATGGCGAGAACTGGAGTGTTGAACATAACACGATCTGTCGTTGACCTATTAACTTTCCCCTTAACAATGTATCCACTTCAAGTTATTTTGTGATTACCTCGCAAATAAACATATGATTATTATTTTGTTTTCCCCCGTGAACTCTTTGACAATGGCGTGCAACAGGAGACGACGCGGTTTACACAGAGATATTTTCCTACATCCAGTTCAGAGTTTAATCTTTCCGGAGTCAGTAAACATGCTTGGGGGTAAAATTACAAACTGGTTGTCAAAACGAGTGACTAATTAATACTTATATAATTTAGTTACATAAAATAACATAAATATGAGTATTATATACATAAATAGTATGTATACTAGGTGAGATACCCGGAGATGCTCGGGTCGCCCCGGTCACCCTAGGTTTTTGTGTGTGATTTTCTCTCTATCTTGTGCCACACTTCCTGCCTCTGTCTATCTCGGTTTCGGGCCCACGTCAACAAGCGCTTTTTGTTCGACGGTACCCATGTAAAAATTAGCACATAGGACACCAAGAGGGAACCTATAGCGACACCGTCTACTTGGTTATACATGCGCCCATCAAGACTCAGGAAGAGTGCCTCTTTGTTACATGCTTCGAGTAGCTTCCTAAGTGAGCCGTCTTGTATGTTAAGGGGAGTACAAGCTCGATCTCCATACACTCTGTCCATCATCAGTCCTATTGTGTCATCCACGGGCACATTGGGGAACAGCGACTCAATATCAAGAGACGCTCTCACTCCTGATGCCCACGACCACCTCATTAACTCAACAAATTCCTTTGGAGATATTTCAGGTGTAAGTGATCGTATCACTGAAATTAATGCTTTAATTGATTTCAAGATGCATGGGCTAACCCACCTCTAACCCTCTGCACTGAAATCCTCCAAGCCTTCTTTCTTGAAGGTCAGCATACCTTCAAATGGATTACCAAAGCTGCCACTGTGCTCAGAATGTATAATATTCATCACCTCTACCAAGAGAGACAATAACGACACTTTCCTGCCCCATGGGAGATCACACCTTTCCAAATTACTGTTTCCCCCCTTTCCCACCCAAGAAGCTGATTAAAGAACAAGCCTTGCTTCGACAAGAAGCAAAATACAACGCCTTAAGCCAAATTGATGCTTTAGCCAGAGAGAGCTTCCTTTCCCAAATTATTTACACCGATGGCTTCTTGCACCAGTCTTATGGTGCAGCTGGAAGTGCATTTGCTGTGTCTGCGAGAGATGGTCCCTTCTCCTATGAGTGTGGAGCGCGTATAAATAACTGGGCTTCCACTCTTCAAGCAGAATTGGTTGCCATAATCCTTGCACTCGAGCGCGTATGTGAATTAAAAGTTGACACGCTGATTGTGACTCCTTGTCATCCCTGACTGCCCTCAGCTCCCCAAGGCATAACTGTGAAGTGCTTGTCTCGGAATATTCAATGATGGAGTCAGAGTCTGTCTCCTGTGGATTCCTTCCCACATTGGTCTCCGAATGCATGATAGAACTAATGAATTAGCCAAGACTTTTGCTCATAAAGAGGAAATTGATTACCAACTTGGACTGCCTTTGAGCAGCCTGAGGGCAGTAATATTCCAGAAACATTAACAAAATCTCGTAGACTTGAGGCATAGTGAAATTCACACCATTTGCTCTCTATCATCATTCTATTATGCAAGAAGAACCGCACGTCTGTTGGTCATCCAATAAGGTTAGCAGACTTCTAGATGTTACTACTGTTAGGCTTAGGCTTGGCTACAAGTACCTCTGGGAGTTTGTAACATCTGCTGATATAGATTTGACCAAATGTAAACTATGTCAGCAGAACTATTCGCATATTTTGCGACATTATATAATGTAATGTGAAAAAATAGCGGAATTCAGAGATAACACCATCAATGGTGTCCAAGAAATGTGTAAGTACTTCATTCATAATGATGTACTGCCAGAAATCTTAGCGAAGTATCCAGAATTTGCTTACTGTAGGTGCAACCTGCACATGACTAAAGCTGCCGCTCAGTTGGGTGGGTGTGGAGCACATGACTGTAAAGCTGCCGCCCAGTTGGGTGGGTATGGAGCGCATGACTGTAAAGCTGCTTCCCAGTTGGGTGGGTGTGGAGCAAGACCAGTAACTGTGTGACTCACCATAGATGTAAAGTGCCTTGTATAGTGACTGTTGTGAGCCTCTTATTGAATCACTTGTGATATAAAAAAAAATTTCAATGTGTACATGTATTTGTGTAAATGATTGTATATATATTTACATATATATATATATATATATATATATATATATATATATATATATATATATATATATATATATATATATATATATATATATATATATATATAATAGTAACAATTACTTAACTAGCGTCAAAAGATTGTTATTTGCTTAGCTAAACGAACTATGGGGTTCAGTTCCTGAACCGATTATGTGCCTCTGTAGCCCTTTCCACCCACGGGATGGGTATGGGGTGCATAATAAAGAAAAGAAATTGAAATGGAGACTTAAGGTTGAAGGCGTGTGACACGTATGGAGTTAGCAGAGTCAATATTTATAGACTAATAACTAGCAAGGACACTAGTTTTAAACATTGGACTAAAATATACTTTTGGGTATATACGCTAAGAAGTGAAATACACCTTTCGATGAATATATTAGCATAAAAATATTCGAATATTAACTACTTTGATTTATTTAATTAACACGTATTTATAAAGTCTGTGTAAATAATGCTGGAATATAATGCCGTTAATCTTCCTACAATAACAATGAATCTCTTTCCTAACCCTTGGCGATGCACAACTCACTGGCATTTCTCAAAGCTAAGTTTATAAATCTACTCTAATGTGTTAAACCAGATTGCAGTTAATTATCTGATATTTATGTGGACTGCTTGACGATGTTGGGCGTCGTGTTTAATTACAGCATTTGGCATCATGCGACATTACGGGAAGCAGATGTCACGGAGCACACTGTCAGCTAACATTGTTGATGTTCTTCCCTGGGGTTCTCAGGTCAACTGTGCCAGTAGTGCTTCTAATATCCTCTCCCCGCGGCTACCTCCTCTCTCGCTCTCCTTTCTCTTCGGCGACCACCTCTACGCCCCCCCTTTCCCCTCAGCTACTTACCCCTCTTCCCCATTCTTTATGTCCCTCAACCACCTCCTCTCTCACCATCCTTTCTTCATTCTCCCCTCCCCTGGGCCATTATTATCCTATATTTTCCTTTGAACCATCACCAGTACATTTTATTCAACCTTCGTTTTGTTTGCCCACTTAATATCCCCCCCCCTCCCCCCAACCTTGATTCGCTCCATCACCCTTTTCCACTGTTTCTGTCCTTCACTCTTTCCTTCACCCTCACCCCTTCCTATCTGTTATGTCTCCCTTCCCCCTCACCCCTTCCCCTGGGTTATCCCTCCCTTCCCCCCTCCACCTCCACTCCACTGCTCTAAAAATTGAGAAATCTCCAACACATTAACAATTATTATAATATTTACAAATTCAATAATTCACATGGAAATCATTTTTAATCTATAAAAAAGTGGACTCAATCTTTCCTGCCTTAAGGAAAACATCATTAACACACTAATTAATTATATCGCCCTGATTAAGCAACACATGAATTGTTTAATCTATGTCAGCTGAATTTATAGTTTTGTAATTTGTCAGTGATGAAGAAAAAAATTTAACATCCGTTAAATCATCATTCCAACTATTTATAACATACTACTTTATTCATTAATACCTCGCAGTTTATTAGGAATTTTTGATGTACACAATTACCAGTAATGCAGTAATTGCATTATTGGTATTTCCCCTTTTATACAGAATAGTGTTTACAAATATAAAGCTGATATATTTATATATTTGACTAATTTATTAATTTATCTTTACATAGGTAATGTACAAAGTTTGCAGAACATGATTTTTTTGTATTATAATTTTCCAGAACTTTATTGTGACGTGAAAAACTCGGAAACTACCTACGGATGGTAGTTACATGTTCTCATACACATTATATGCATTTTGCCCGAATTTTGCATTTTGCTCATACACATTTTGCCCGAAACGCTATGCGTGCTCGTGGCTTTACAAGATTGTAATTCCAACTTAACTCTATGTTCTCTCTTAACCCCAATGTGCTTTCTTATATATATAAATAAATAAATAGATAATAAATAAATAAATAAATATGTCTTCAAAATTAATACACGTTTACATTCAAAACGAGAATATAGATTCCTTGAAAATAAGTACATGCGGCGTGTCTTAGTTTAATATCGTATAATGTGTAAATTTGCAACTTTTGACAGTTTAAAGAATTATTTATTATATGTAAATAAAAAGGTATTGGTGTTTTGGTCACTAAATTAATGTCTCTAAATTTTAGTCTTAAAAAAAATTAATAAATCTAATTTACAAAATACTAAATCTAATTTAGTGTCTCTAAATTAGATTTAGTAATGCCATGCATAAGCCCGAATACAAAATGAAACTTTCTGTTGACATAGAGAATTGCAATTCTCTGTTGTCCATTTTTTTTCAATTGTTTTATTGACGACAGTTTCCAGGTATTTGTTTGATAATGTCTCTTTGTCATGAATGGACACTTTAGAAGAGCATGAGTGAGCGTAACACACGAGGAGTTACATTTTTTTAACATTGTAACGTAACAATTGTTTAATGTAGTGAAATATGCTGGAATAGTTTATCGGTTGTTTATTTACGAAGAGAGGTGGAAGAGGGTGGTAAAAGGGACCGCCGATAGGTAAAGAGAGAAAAGTAAAAATTACGTATCAAGAGGGAAGAGCATTAAATTGGTGTAAGGGGCTTACCGGAATGGCAATGAAGAAAGGAGGTAATAAAAAAGGAAGAGTGGATGGTGTAGTGATGAGTGAATGCAGGTGTTATGGTGAGTGGTGAGAGAAAGGGGACCAAGAAGCGTGGGTTCACTACGCTCAGTCACGAGTGGGAATTGAATCATTTTATTGACAAAGGAAAAGAAAAGATGAGAAGTGATTGGTGTACACAAGAAAGAGCAGGGTGGATGACGAGGATGCGGAGGAAAAACAGACAACCAGAGATCAAAATAACAAAACAAAAACAGAGACATAGTGATAGAGAGAGATAGGGGATAAAGAGAGGGAGAGAGGTAGGGATATAGATAGATATGTATATAGAGATAGATATAGAAAAGAGAGAGAGAGGAGAGAGAGAGAGGCAGAGGCANATAATGGGCACATGTATAAGCAAGTAGATGGGGTCGCCATGGGTTCTCCCCTAGGCGTCCTGTTTGCAAACTTCTACATGGGTACTATCGAGGAAAAAGTCTTAGTCGACTTAAACTTGAAACCGGCCATATACTGCAGGTATGTTGACGACATTTTTACACAGGTACCTGATGTCAGACATCTGCAGGAGCTGAAAGAAGCGTTGAGCAGAATTCTGTGTTACGTTTCATTACGAGATGGAGAAGGATGGGAAGCTGCCCTTTCTAGATGTAACAGTCATGGAAAGGAGCGGAGGTTTCCACACTGCAGTCTACACTAAGGAAACAAACATAGGAATGTGCCTAAATGCCAACAGTGACTGCCCAGATAGGTACAAGAGGAGTGTTGTTAACGCTTATGTCGACCGTGCTCTCAGCCACAGCTCAGAATGGAAGCAAGTCGACGAAGAACTCTGTAGGGTAAGGCAGGTCCTAGTCAACAACGGCTTCTCCAATGGTTTCATTGAAGACATCATAAGAAGGAAAGTAAAACGCCATGCAACCTCTGAAGATAAACAACTAATACCAACACCTTATTAGACTATTTTACAGGAACTTCTTCTCCACCGCTCATAAAACGGAGGAAAGGGTCCTGAAAGATATTGTTAATAGAAATGTTATCCCTACAGACAAAAATCAGAAGATACAACTAACGATTTACTATAAAACCAAAAAAACGGCAAGCCTACTAATGAAAAACTCTCCAGACACGGAGCAGAACGCCCTAAAGGAGACAAACGTCGTCTATGCCTTTAAATGTCCACTTGGGGACTGTAAGCCCCAAAAACTCAGTATATAGGCAAGACAACAACATCTCTTTCCAGGCGTTTAACGATGCATAAGCAACAGGGCTCCATTAAGGAACATATACTCTCTTCCCACAACAAACCATCACCAGAGAAATCTTAACAATAACACAGAAATCATCGATAGGTACAGCGATAGCAGGCGGCTTGACATCTGCGAGGCACTACACATCAAGAAGTCAACACCAGCAATCAACAGTCAATTAATGCACAACTATATTCTACCCACTTCAAGACCCCGCTCAATATAGAAGCATCAAGAAATATGGGCCAATAGGCCCTTCCGCAGTTACTTCCATTCATACCTTCAATTACCCAGTTAATATCCAGTTAATATCCATTGTTTTCGTGTTCTGTCCTTTGTTGAAAGTTTTGTTCACCTCATTAAAAACTGTTGTAACATATCACCTCACCCAAAATGCGGGTATAAAATGAAAGATGAAAGCTGTTTAAATCATAGCATAGTAGATATATATATATATATTATATATATAATATATATATATATATATATATATATATATATATATATATATATATATATATATATATATATATATATAAAAGAAACTTGGGCTGGATGGTAGAGCGACGGTCTGGCTTCATGCAGGTCGGCGTACAATCCCCGACCGTCCAAGTGGTTGGGCACCATTCCTTTCTCCCGCCCCATCCCAAAACCTTATCCTGATACCATGTGCTGTATAGTCTTGGCGCTTTCCCCTGATAATTCCTCCTCGTTATGGGGAATAGACGCTAAACATCGTTTTCTGAAGGAATGTTCAAAGGAAGGAGATATGTGTTGCGGAGGTTTGCTGTGTGATGACGAGATGGTGAAATAAAGGTGATGGAAGGAAAAAGAATGTACATAAGTAGATGTGAAAAGCTGATGAGAAACGCTAAGAAAACTGCAAATTATTATTTGAGTTAGAAGAATTCGTAAGTGATTATTTATAGCGAGGATCTTGTTCAGCCACACGCTTTCACAGTTCAATAACACTCCTAAAATGAAAATATCCTTTGATTAAGTTTTCAGATGTGAAATCATGCGTGTAAACTTACCCAAGAAATCTTCAGATCTCGCAGTTTTCACGTTGTTTGTTCCTATATGAATGATGGAAAGAGTTTTATTAGTTTTCACACCTCTTTCAAATCATCGGTAATGTCATCCAGCGTTTATGATGCTGAGAATTTGTACCACGAATTTTTATCACAATCGACTTGAGAATGGTCCAGGACGGACCGAAACGTCGTCGTCCCTTCACCTTCTAGTGTGTGGTCTAGTCAATCTACCACAAAGTTCTGTCAGCTGGCCGTGAATCGTGGCGTCTCCTACAGGTCGCGTCTCGTAGCCATATCATCATTTATGCTTAGAGTTTGTAATCTATTTTGCATCATTACCAGCATCAAACATTTTTACATCATCAGATTTAATTTCCGTCGAATTACCCGAAGGGAAGTATTTTCATGTGGTGATGAAATACAATATAAGGTTTAATGAACACAGGAGCTTTGATGAAGGGGTCGAACCTGTGGGCTGAGTGTTCCCGGGCGCGCTCTAGTCAACTGTACCACCACATTGTAAAATGCTGTTAATGTTTTTATTAACAGCTTAATAAAGGCTGTTAAGCTGGCAATAAGTTCGAACCCTCATCACGGCCCTTGTGGATTTGTTCATTTGATATATCACGTTATTGTGATTTCTGTGTACTCACGTAATTGTGCTTGCGGGGGGTTGAGCTTTGGCTCTTTGGTCCCGCCTCTCGACTGTCAATCAAACATATATAAGGTTTAATGTTATTTTAGATTAATGTTAAACTAATGATCGTTCATTAACAACGAGGGAGCACTTTAAGGTGTTTACTCTTGTAAGTTCCAAGTTTTCAGTCAGTGTATGTTGAATGTTTGCTGTGGTTGTACAATTTATTCTTCAAGGTTTGCAACTATCTCCTTAAGATATGCTACTTCATGTTTCTCTAATCAAAACTCATCCGTGGTATTTGAGTGCATCCGGCAGACATCCATCGTCCATCACAAAGACAGTGTGGGGTAACCTTCACGACGCTTGTCACAACGTTGCCACCTGATGGGAGACATCGCCGGATGTGCAAATAATTAAAAAAATATCAAAATTTATAATAACAAATTTGTATAGCATTATATTTTATGTCGTTAACATATCCATCCTAGTCTTTCTCTTCCTCAGTCTTTCCTCGTAGCTCAGACGCTTCAGCTCAGGAACGATCTTAGTTGTATACGTTGTAGATATTTTCTACCTTTGTTTTGTGCTTCATGTGTGGGTTTTTGGCCGGGGCTGCATTCTCGAGAGTGGGTCTCACGCAGGTTGGATATAGATTTTGAAAACCTTCGTCCAAGTCCCCCTAATGCTGTCCGAAGGTTTGTTAATTAGGCATACACTACGGACGGTATTCAGATGTGTGCAGTTGACTACAGATTTGCGGTTACTGTATATCCAGGACAGTCTTAACAGCATTGTAGGCAAATCAATGCACTGGGGCCCTACCCAGATAATGGGCACCTGCCCAGATGATGGGCCCCGCCTGTCCGCTAAAGTATAGGATTATCCTCAGATAATTATGCATAAATTATTTATATTCTAAATAAAATTTGAAAAAAAGGATTTCAATTCCAGTTCTTTCTAGTGAGAGGTCGAGTATTTATCCACACTGCCAAGAAATCTCTCATGAACAGTATGACAGCATGGGCCCCCTACAATGATGGGGAGGCCTGGACAACTACTCAGTATGCCCCATGAGTTGTTGTAGTTATAGGTTCAGCTACTCGGAACAAGTTCCAAGTAGCACGGGCTATGGTGAGCCCGTAGTGAACTTACCTGGCACAGGAGAGGTGCTGTGGCCTCATGCGTTACGGGGCACTGTATATCTCCATTTCTGAAATAAGTATAGCTGCCTCCCCTTCATTCTGTACAGCTCACTCCAGTTTCTATCCTTATGACTTTGACTGAGGATTTCTGTGTGTTTGTATTTGCTATTTGTATTTACCTTTCCTGCCTGCAGAGTCGAGCTATTAGCTCTTGGAACCCCGCCTTTCTAACCAATCTATTTTTCCTCTTGTTATATCTACTACATTTATTTCTCCATAACACACGCACGCACACATCCCCAGGAAGCAGTACGTATCAGCTGTCTAACTCTCAGGTACTTATTTACTGCTAGGTGAACAGGAGCATCAGGGTGAAAGACACTGCCCATTTGTTTCCGCCTCCGTCGGGAATCGAACTCGGGCCATTAGGACTACGACCCCCAAGCGCTGTCCACTCAGCCGCGAGGCCCCTAAAGGAAAGGGGGCCTAGAGACACGCAAGCGCACACAAACCCCTGTGTGTGTGTGTAAATAAAATAACATTTCTTCCAGCTGTGGAAGGGAGAGCTCTGCAATCCATTAGTGATATGTTAGCAAACCCTATGTTATTGATATGTAAGGGGTCCGGGAAGGATAAAGAAAGGTGTTAAATGGAAGAAATGGTTGATAGAACGAACATGCGAAGGGTAAGGTGAAAGTTGGAAAGAATTATAGAGGGAAGAGAGGAGATAAAGGAGCAATAAGACTGAAAGATACGTATGGAATTGATGTAGATATTAACTTTGGGGAATTAAAAGGTATACTTGGAGAGGTGTGTGTATGTTTATATAGTAATACGTGATGTATGTCTTGACGCCTCTGCCACACCTCTTACAGTTGCAATCTTCTCTCCACCTCTTGTTGTCTATATTTGCCAAGTTGCACGTTTTCCAACTACACTTTGTTTATAGTCGCACCTCTTTCCGTCTATCAAGGCCCCGGTTTACAAAGTTTCCAATTTACTCTCGCAAATCTCTAATTCACTCTCATAGTTTACCATGTCTGTCTCACCTCTTTAATAATAACAAATCAGAGAGTTCTGTTGATCGACCTATTTTCTTTGTACAAAACATTTGATAAGGACTTCCAAATTCACGCTTCCCGACACGGCCGTACCGTTACGAAAGAACATTCCTCAGTGGCACTATGACACTCCCATATGCAGCTATAACCATAAGCATTGCACGAGACGCAGTAGCAGGTGCATGTGGAGTCGTTGCTCTAGTTTTATGGGATACCTTCACTACACTAGCAATATTCAAGTCGTACAATATTATTTCATTGGCCTACCGTGCTGTGCTGTATTCACCTAGTTGTGTTTGCGGAGGTTGAGCTCTGCTCTTTCGGCCCGCCTCTCAACTGTCAATCAACTGTTACTAACTACTTTTTTTCTCTCCACACAATCATTCGCGGCTAGTTTACTGTGCACCCCATACTCATCCTGTGAGCGGTAGCGCAAAAAGCATTACAGAGGGCACAAAAGGTCTTTATCAGACCTCATCTTAGATTATTACATAAACAATTTCATCTATCCTTCACACCTTATAGTTAAAATGTCAGCTAGTTACAGAGAAAGTGCTATTTCAAGAGCTATATTTACAGTAAGTCATATTACATTAATGGTAGGTCTTATCGCTAATACATAATAGTTTGACCAATGGAGATATTACAGAGTTATAGGGTAGCTTCTGTTTATTATTAGTCTTCACAATACACTGCTTGTTTCTGAATCTCATATGTCGTTTATCTACTGGAAGCGAAATGTGAATACAGTGCAAGGATTTCAGGTAATTTATCCATGGTAATAAGATAGGTTGCCATATCATACAGAGTGAGCTTACATTTATCTCTAAATGGCTCATGTAAGACCAATCCTGGAGTATGCGGCCCTAGCGTGGAGCCCGTACTTTGTCAAGCACAAGGCGAAGCTTGAAAAATTTCAGAGATATTCCACTAGGCTAGTCCCAGAACTAAGAGGCATGTGTTACAAAGAAAGGCTGCGGGAAATGCACCTCACGACACTGGAAGACAGAAGAATAAGAGTAAATTTTCAAACTGACAGAGGTAGGGTTGGTTTTAGATAATACGTTGTCGCCAGAGGAACACATAAAGAATATTGTGAGAGGAGCATATACTGTCGCTTTCCAACTTAGACTTCCTTTTAATTATATAGAAAGTGAATTACTAAAGAAACTGTTTATTCAGAAGAGACCAAAATTGGAATATGCAGCAGTTTTATGATGCCCAAATCTCAAGTAGCACATAGATAAACTGGAAAAGGTGCAACGGCATGCAACAAAATGACTTCCAGAACTGAAAAACAAGAGTTACAAAGGAAAGACTAGAGGCGTTAAACATGCCAAAACTAGAAGATAGAAGAAAAAGAGGTGATATGTTCACAACTTACAAAATACTAACAGGAATAAACAAAATTGAGAAGGAGGAATTCATGAAACTAGCAACTTCACGAACGCGAGGACACCGATTCAATCTAAGGAAACAAAGGTCTGAAAAAATATTAGAAAATTTTGTTTTGCAAACAGAGTGGTAGAGGGTTTGAACAAGCGAGAAGGTGGTGGAGGCCACAACCGTCAGTAGTTTCAAAGCATTATATGACAAAGAATACTGGGAAGACAGGACACCACGAGCGTAACTCATCCTGTAACTACACTTAGGTAATTACACTTAGATACACACACACAAACACACACTAAATACCTTCATGTAAACTAGTAGGATATTTTCTCCTACAAATTTTCATGTAACAGTTTATTTGATAGTTTAATTTAAAATACACATCCTCAGGTTAGCATATCAGTGCTGTTGTCCTAGTGACACAAATCCAATATTATTGAGCCTGTATATCTCTCACAGCCGACCACTAAGCATCTCTTCTACTTATCTTGAAGACTGTCTCAAATGTCTGGGACGGTTTCTTCAGGAAATCCACCTGTGGTCGAATTTCATTCCCACATTTTTCAATCCCAGGAAGACTAGACTGAGAGGAAATCATTCGACATAGGTGGTCCCTAACCTGTATATTCTCAACTACTGCTTCCACTCAGAATAATGACACAATCTGTAACTCAGATTCTGGTTATTTGTTAATGCCAAACATGAAAAATATCTAGAATTTGGTGCAGCTTGTGACCCAGTTCGTGTGAAGGGATATTATTACACAGAATGGTATTTAATATATGTGAAGTAATATAAAAATTCAAAAGCACTTTCGTTAAATTAAGGATAAGTGTTAAAAACTTTGTAACGGTGGATAATGCAGAATGTCAGAATATCAGCGTTTCCAAGAAAGGAAATATGTAATCGATAATACTGTAGCAATGAAACACAGCTATACATCAATTATACAGAATAAATACGATTATTAAATGTATGATATAAATATTATCGCGAAGATTGAAATATATACACACTGTATATACCATCTGTCAGGAAACAACAAACAGGCCAGACATACCTGAATTTCAAATATGAAACATTTCACAATATTTAAAAATATTTTGCTTCATACATTTGATATGACGAAGAGAGTAAGATTACATCCGAGTCTATATCACTGACGGCTGACACCTACACACACATACAGTAGGTTATAAGTAACATTGAACGCATGAAAATTTTTCCATGAAGTCTATCCTGACAATTACTAGATAGCATGCAGGGAAATACTATACCAGCATGCAGGGAAATAGTATACCAGCATGCAGGGAAATAGTATACCAGCATGCAGGGAAATACTATACCAGCATGCAGGGAAATACTATACCTGACAAAGCTAGGTTATCATTTGTCTTGTCCAATTAATATCTTCCTGCAAATTCCCAATTCCGTAAGAGGAAACTCAAGGAATTATTGTTGTAAACACTCATGTCGAAGGGTGAATTAATGTATTTACTAGATCATATCAGTTTATAATCAACACAATTACCAGTAGTACAGCGAATATTATGCCTTCGAAACAAACAATATTGTAAAAGATCAATGGTCTTAGCTACAATTTATGTCTTCAACAACCTATTCACAAGTTTCAGATATTGAACTATAGTTTCAGATACTGAAAATCAAGTTTTCAGATATTAGTGTTTGCCTGCGGCTAATGGTGCATGATTGGTAACTCCATCCTTCAGAATTGGTAGTATTATAAACGCCTGTAGTTAATTAATTAAGATTTGTTCAAAATGAGCGTTAGGAGGCACAGAAAAAAGGTTACAGCCAAGCCTAACCTTTCATAATCCTATTTAAGAACATATTTTGTACTAAATTAGGCCTAAGATTGCGTATATTTTGCCTGGAATTTCATAATTAGGGCCCGAGGACAGGTTAGGATAGGTTGTTGCGTATTTATTATAACATTTTGAATATAATACAGTTGTTCAAAATGTGGATCTATTTCATTACACACAGAAATCACAATAGCGTGATGCATCAAATGAACAAATCCACAAGGGCCGTGACAAGGATTCGAACCTGCGTCCGAGAGTTGTTCATGTTGATCTATTTGTTTTATTAGATGCAGCCGTCCATATTTTATACATTCCATCCACAATTGCTATAGGTACTATAAGTTTGAAGGATGAGTTGAAACTTGTTAAGTGGATGAAAACAGAAGCCGAGGAAGAGAAGTGATTGCTCCCAAACTTTACCGCATGATGGATTTACTATTACAAACATTCATCTAATTACTCTCTGCATACTTAATTGGGGCTCCTATATCACATTCAATATAACATGTGAGAATTCGGGAGAGTCGGAAGTGGGGATTTTCACTTGGGCGAAGCCTGGTTGAAGGTCTTGTAAAGGGAGCTTTACCTGGGCGTGTTAAGTGTGGGGGTCATACATAGCAATAATGGGTGGAATAAATATATTATCCATTCTCCGGGTGAGAATCGTGTGTACGTATGTCATTATATATATATAAATATATATATATATATTTATATATATATATACAGTTTATATATATATATATATACCGTTTTATATATATATTAATATATATATACTAGATATATATATTATATATTATATATATATATATATATACAGTTTTTCTTCACTATCAAGAGAAGTTGAAAAATTTATTCTCCAGAATTCATTTTCAGTTTACTTTTTGGTCTGACGCCTAGGGATGCGTTTTGCAAGGTCACTCCTTACATTCTCAATGACTAACTTACCATGCGTTTTGTTTAAGATTCAGCTACTGGGAACAAAAAGTTCCAAGTAGCACGGGCTATGGAGAGCACGTAGTGGACTTACCTGGCACAGGAGCGAGGGCGGCTGTAACATGCTTATCATGCTTTTGCACAGGCTTATATTCTCTTTGGGTGAGGTAGTACAGAACAAGTGGATGAATGGCATAACATAGGAGATATTGATAGGGTATAACATGCATCAACATAAGCAACTTATGTTCTTGCGGCTGCTAGTGCTTCTAAGCCAGGGTGTTTGGATCCTGTCTCTGCATTGGCTCGGGGTCTGGAAGTGGGGAGGATGTAATTATGTGTTAACTGCTTGTTGATTGTTGGTCTTGACTTTCTGATGTGTAGCGCTTCCCTGAAGTCCAGTCTTCTGTTGTCGTTATACCTGTCGATTATTCCAGTGCTGCTTGTTAAGATGTCTCTGGTGATGTTGTTGTTGTTAAAGATTCGCTACCTGGAACAAAGTTCCAAGTAGCACGGGCTATGGTGAGCCCGTAAGGCACTATTCTCTGGTGATGGTCTGGTTGTGTGAGTTAGTTAGTTTAGTTCATTTATTATGCACCCCATACCCATCTTGTGGGCGGTAGGGTAGTGGAAAGGGTTACAGAGGCACATAATGGGCTCAGGGACTGAACCCCACAATTCATTTAGCAGCAAGTTACAATCTTGATGAGCTAGTTACAAAATTCAATATAAGTCGTCACATCAACAATGGGTTCGAGATCGACCTCAAGTACAGGTTCTAAATTAAGCAACTGACATATGTGGAGAGCTAGTGTCAAAATTTATATGTTTGTCCTGCACACGCCTCCCATCCAGTGGGCAGCGGTGGATAGGTTACAATCACTCAGTTACTACCTACAGTTAGCAAACTGGGGATATTTGGCTAAAATTTCTGGTAGCAGATCATTTTGAATGAATATTTACACATCGCTGGAACATTGGTTATAGAATTGTCTCTAAATTCACGTATCTTTTCGCACTCCATCACATAGTGACGGAGGGTGTGCGAATAATTTTGTTGACACAGTTTACATTTGGTCAGGTCTACATCGGCAGATAATGAGAATTCCAGAGATACTTGTAACCGAGTCTAAGCCGAGCAGCAGTAACATCTAGAAGTCTGCTGATTTTATTGGATGATCCATAGATGTGTGGCTCCTCTTGCATGATAGTATGGTTGTGTGAGGAGATTATATGTTCCTTGATGGAGCCCTGTTGCTTGTGCATTGTTAATCGCTTAGAGAGAGAGAGAGAGAGAGAGAGAGAGAGAGAGAGAGAGAGAGAGAGAGAGAGAGAGAGAGAGAGAGAGAGAGAGAGAGAGACGGTGTGGTCTTGCCTATATACTGAGATCTTTGGGGCAGACAGTCCCAAGAGGGCATGTGAAGGCATAGACGACGTTGGTCTATTTTAAAGCGTTTTGCTTGGTGTCTGGAGAGTTCATCATAAGTAGGTTGGCGGTCTTCTTGTTTTTGTAAATTTTATCTTCTAATATCTTAAGATAGTTAATTGTATCTTCTGATTGGTGTCTTTGGGGATAACGTTCCTATCAATTATATATTTCAAGACTCTTTCCTCCATTTTTGTAAGCCGTGGAAAAGAATTTCCTGTAAAACAGTCTGATAGGGTTTACGAGGGTTGTGCTGGTTGCTTCTTCATGGGTTTTATGGTGTGTCACCTTTCTTTGACTGACGTCTTCAACGTAACCGTTCGAGAAGCCATTATTGACGAGGATCTGCCTTATTCTATAGTTGAGGGATTAACTTTGTCATCTTACGCTGGACGCGATCTAGTCCATTCTTTAGTACTCCCAATACCATGAGCCTCAGTCTTTTTAATGAATCTTTCATGTGGCACTGTATCAAAAATATCTTTCATTGAATGTGACTATATGTTCCGTGTTGATTGTTTCCTTGTTTAGGGCTTCCATCCATCTAACTCGTGCTCTTCGATCTTAGTTTAACTGGATGAAGATTTCTCTGAATGTCATATTTGTTCAAAGTTGGCGATAAGAACAACTAACTATAATGTATTATATTTATTATAATTTACACAACGTTTCGAACCTATATATAATTAATAAATTATATAATGATTAATATAATACTTTTATATAATAGCATATATAATAAAATATTTAATGCAAAAATGGGCAAAGAGAATTGGGGAGTATGGATGAGGTAGCCAGGGTGTGTGGTCCAGGGATGAAGCACATTGAAGAAGGTAATGGTGATGGTTCCAGGAAGCGATGAGGGGGAAGATTACACTATAAGCAGAGAAAATGATGGAGAGGTGCGGGGCTCATGCCCTAGAATCACAGCGGTGATCCAGAAACTGGAGGAAACTGTGATGGATGGAGCGAGGGGAGGCGCTGGAAGATAGATATTAGTATGCAAGTATGTCTGGAATCCTTCCAGGTATGGAAATCGGATACAGTTCTGGTTCCTTGGAAAATGAAACTCTTCCCTACGTCTAGAATCAAAATGTTGACCTAGAAGAAATGATGGATACATTTAAAAATAGATTACCAAGTTTGGCGTCCTAGGTGGTATGGAAATGATTTTTTTTAGCTTAAACAAAGAAAGGTTTTCTGTGCTTGCTAGCCCACCAGAGTCTGGAACTTAACCAACTTTCGCGTATGGACATTTGCTTCTCTGATTTGCAGTCACCACATACCCTTAGGTATGGAACTCTGAAATGATGCAGTATTTGCTTGTTGACCCACTGGGAGCTGTTTTGGGTACACTCACAGTGTCGTCCCCCGATTGACTGTTAAAAATGTTTTTGTTTTCCCTCTGGTGTCCATTTTAAATTAAGAACTAGTCGTTGCTGGACGACACTACGACCACGACACCACTACCAAGGTTCAGATTTGTATTTCCCACTAACACGTGGTTGTCAGTTGTTCTGGGAGAGGTATTTCACCTCTTATTGAGATATTTTGAAACAGATTTTTTGGATAATATGTTAGTGCCTGTCATATTTACCGTGCTGCTTGCATGAAGTAACACTGGATGTGTGGCGGTGTTGGGGCTTTTCGTTACTAGTCTTTCTGAGTTTATAGCGATGTCGGGTTTTCGGAATATTAGAACATTCTTTAGTCTTTCAGTACCTGGTATGACCATACAACATGCTCAGCTTTGCCTATGACTTATAAACGGATAAATTTAATATGCATTCATAAACAAAGGTGAATTGTCCTTGATTGATTAAACTATTTGTAAAGTTTCTAGATGATTCAATTTAAAGAATGGCCTTAATCTCTCTTGGACACTTCCCGTGTTTTGTAGACAAAATATATTTTATGACAGTCTTAAAAATATGAAGGGGCAAGAAGACCAGATGCAGGGCAGCTGCTGGAGAGACATTGTGTCAGATGAAGGCTAGGAAAGCACGAGGCAAGATGCAGGAAGAAGGCTGACAGGTGGTGCAAGGTTATATAGAGGATGACTGGGCCCCCGAGGGACAGCTGGGACCTGAGGAAAGGCGTAATAAGTAGCGATCTTGGATTGTTTTGCGTAGTCGCTGCCTCTGCTTGGTTGAGCCTCTAAGGTCGTTGTTTGTCAGTCACGGCCAAACACGGATCGTCACGGTCATCATGGGGCGTGAAGGGTCCTTGTGTGGTCCTGTGAGTCCACTTAGCTTTTTGAAGGTCTTGTTGTGCCCATGAAAGTAATCGCTAAGCGAGGGTCGCGGTCTGTGTGCCACACTGTCCCAGCCCCGTTAAAATAAAATCACACGGCTGATCGCGGCCGGTTGGACATGAGGGAAGTGGGAAAAGGACGGGGTGGGGAAACATGGAACGAAGAAGAGATGAGAGTGAGAGAATGATAATGAGATGAGCGGAAGTAGGAAAGGTCTGATGCAGCCCACCTGCCGGGTAAAGGACATTCTGCTCGCTTGCCCACGACCTCTAACGAGAATTTGGGCTGGTGTTTGCCGCATCACTTGTATCGAGGTATATGTGGCACAAAAGGCGAGGCTCGTTATCTCCTCTCTATTGAGAGCTCGCTCGTATTGCTAGGACTCGTAAGATCACCGGCCACTTGTATATACATGTAGTAATAACACCAGCAGCAGCACCACCACCAACTTCATCACTACCACCAGCAACAGCAGCAGTAACAACAGCACTATCCTAACAGATGTGACAGCAGAATAAGTAACCGGCAGTTTTATTTTCGGTACATATATACTACTTCATTTCACGTTGTATTTGATCCTCAGGAGTGGCCACTAACATAACAACATGAACAAGTGAGAGAGAGTTGAACAGTGACATAACACCATGAACACGGACCCGGTATACTGTAGGACGGTGTTGTAATGGTGCTTGTAATACACAACTGTGGGACAATATGGTAGCGGAGCTTGAAGCTGCATGCTAGTTGAAAACCCTCTTGACTCTAAGCTCGAGGTGAACTTTAGTTGACTGCCAATAACTGCATGAGCACCAAGGGCAACGCACATGTGACTGACGTACACTTGGAACTGACGGAACTGAATGCACAGCTTGAACTGATTCACATGTGACTGACGCACACTTGGAACTGACGCGCACGTGAAACTGACACACATGTGGAACTGATAAGCAGTGAGAGTCCCTTAATTTTTGTGTTTAATATGATTAACGTTAACCAAACCACACCACGACGTTTCGGCCCGTCTTGGACCATTGGACCATTATCAAGTAAAAAACTTGATAATTGTCCAGAAGGGAGCGAAACGTCGTCGTTTCTCATTCTCTGACGTGTGTGGTGTGTGTATATTATATATATATATATATATATATATATATATATATTATATAATATATATATTATATATATTATATATATAATAACTGAAAACTCACACCCCAGAATTTGTATCTGGGGTGTTAATATCTTAATCAGTTGTATCTAGTCCTGGGGACCATTCAGGCTTGTTTGCATATATATATATATATATATATATATATATATATATATATATATATATATATATATATATATATATATATATATATATATAATGTTTGACTACTGAACCGAGTCGACAAACGTTTTCATTTAAATATATATGTTTGCGATTAATTGTTGTGTATCGTGTACTGAAGATAAATTACAATGCATTACGATAAACAAACGTATTTCATAATTAAAATTACATCATGCATGACCTTACGAGAGACATATTCTGTCTGTGCCCTAAAGCGGTGAAAACAAAATTAAAAATCAATGAAACCGAATTTTTGGTTAGTGTAATAGGCTTTTTGCTTCATATATGCCAGGCATTGTTTGACAATATAATTATTTAACACATACGTGATAATGTATTAGTAAAATGTATCTGTCGATATATTCATGTTTCAGTATGTTGCAGACCCAGTGTTGAGGCAGTTGATAATGTGGAAAACATTCATATTATATATAGTGGTGCTTTCTCTAATGGTGTGTTATGAAATAGGAGAATTTCTGTGTTCCTCAGTTTAGGTTAATTAAGGTGGAAGTTTTGTATGAATAGTTATTATGACAATGGTTGCTAATGCAGTTTGTCGTCCCGGGCACCGCCGGGTACTCCATGTGGTATATATATCTAATATGAGGGTACCAACTCTGGATGTTTGAGGCTTCCCTAGGGGAGGAGCCATTTTGGAGCATAACCTCTCCACACTTTATCCACCACCATCTCCCACTCCATCACACCACACCAATAATAACATCCTACCACAACGTGTCACCCCCGGCCACCACAGCATCTTATTTTATTCCCATCCCATCCACCACAATTCCCACACCGTATTACTCGACCCACCACAACCTCCCACACCATCTTAACCTCACCTACCACAACCTCTTACACCATCTTAACACCACTCACCACAACCTCCCACACCATCTTAACCCACCCACCATAACCTCCCACACCATCTTAACCACCCACCACAACCTCCCACACTATGTACACAATGAGAAGATTCAAAAGAGAATTGCGAAAGAATACAAAGGATCTAAACACGTTCCTAAGATGATCAGAACAATGGATCCTGAACGATTAACTTAAATCAGATTTGATAAATATTGGAATAAGAGCGAGATAACTTGCTCGCATGAATATGTTATTGGCTGGACTTTGGGTCACCTCAATGTGGATATACATATTCCCATCAGAAGGGCGTTTAGGTCATTATTATAATAATGTTCTAAATTCAGTTTGAATTTCAGTTAGTTAAATCGAGGCAGTTTTGCTTGTGTTGTATTTGTGTCTCTTCTGTCTGTTTTATTCTTATCTAATCTGTCTTTTATGCTCATCTATCTCTCTCTTGTTTTTTGTCTCTGTCTTTGCTCTTGTCGTTCTTTGATGCCTTTCTTCGATTCTTTTTGATGCTTAATGTATTTAATTCATGTCCTTTTATGCTAGGCTTTGATACTCCTCTGTTTGATCATTTTTTATTATATCCCTTTTCTGTCACTAATTTTTGCCGCTTCTGTTTGTTATTGATTTATAATCTGTTCACTCTCTCTCTCTCCCCCCCCCTCTCTCTCTCTCTCTCTCTCTCTCTCTCTCTCTCTCTCTCTCTCTCTCTCTCTCTCTCTCTCTCTCTCTCACTCACTCACTCACTAAATCTTAATCAAAAGAGCTGGTTGAAACTCCAAGCAATCGACACATGGTACAAATGCCGAGATTGCTTCCAATTCGTGCTGAGGTTTGTATTCTGTTGATATGATATATGGCGCTAGTGCCGAGATTCCTTTCAGTAGATGCATAATGCAAGTACTGAGATTACTGTCATTTAAATTCTTTCCACCCGATACTTGGTGCTGGCTGTTCTTCTAATTTAATGCTTGGAGTTAGTATTTAAGAGTTGTCAATTTACTATGACGAGGAATTATGTCAAATAATGTCAAACATTAATTGTTCCAGTGACCCCCCAATGACAGGTTTACATGGCGTACCAAACTTATGGGGTATTGGGAGGCTGCATAGAATACCAATGTAGGAGCCACAAAGAAGACCAAGACCAAGGGAAGAGCCACAAAAATATCATGCGGGAGGACTCACAAAAGTACTAGTGGGAAGAGACAAAAATTCCTGTGGAAGAGACACAAAACTATAAAATGGAAGAACCACAAAAATACCAAGGGAGGAGTTACAAAATACCAGGGAAATACCAAGAGAATATCTACAAAAATACCAGGGAAATACCAAGAGAATATCTACAAAAATACCAGGGAAATACCAAGAGAATATCTACAAAAATACCAGGGAAATACCAAGAGAATATCTACAAAAATACCAAGGGGAAGTCAGAAAAAGGCCAGGGATAAGAGCCTCAAAAATTTAAAGGGAAGAGCTACCAATATACCAATGGAGGAACCATAAATATATCAATAAGCCATAAAAATACCATCATCAAGGAAATATATCAAGAAACTAACCACATAAAATACATGAGGAAGATCAAAATAAGAATATCTGGGTAGCAGTCCCGAATAATAAAAGAGTTAGATTGTTGTGTTTTTTTAATCATACCAGTCTCTGTCTTGTCTCTTTCCAACCACGTCAGTCTCGTCTGTCACGTCACTCTTCCCTGGTCATATCAGTCTAAAATGTCACATTGGCCTCGTGTATCATAACTCCTCCTCTTTCAAGTCAATTTTGTTCTTGTCATTCCACATGTGTGATGCATGTCTCTCCTGCCATGTCACTCTGTTATATCAATCCTCTCTTTTCATGCTCGTCTAATTATATCCTAATTATAACATGATCAGTATCTTCAGGGTGTGACATTTTGTGGTGCTTTGTCATTACCTCCAATTTTTATCCTGTGTGTGTGTTAGACGTTCGTGAGTGTGCTCTCTCGCGTGTGTGTATCGTTTTTGAACGTATTATCGTGTGTGTATGTGTGTCGTTCGTGTGTGGGAGACGTTCGTGAGTGTGCTCTCTCGCGTGTGTGTATCGTTCGTGAACGTATTATCGTGCGTGTGTCGTTCGTGAGTGTGATCTCGTGTGTGTGTGTGTGTGTGTGTGTGTGTGTGTGTGTGTGTGTGTGTGTGTGTGTGTGTGTACTCACCTAGTTGTACTCACCTAGTTGTGCTTGCGGGGGTTGAGCTCTGGCTCTTTGGTCCCGCCTCTCAACCGTCAATCAACAGGTGTACAGTTTCCTGAGCCTAATGGGCTCTATCATATCTACACTTGAAACTGTGTATGGAGTCAGCCTCCACCACATCGCTTCCTAATGCATTCCATTTGTCAACCACTCTGACACTAAAAAAGTTCTTTCTAATATCTCTGTGGCTCATTTGGGCACTCAGTTTCCACCTGTGTCCCCTAGTGCGTGTGCCCCTTGTGTTAAACAGCCTGTCTTTATCAACCCTGTCGATTCCCCTGAGAATCTTGAATGTGGTGATCATGTCCCCCCTAACTCTTCTGTCTTCCAACGAAGTGAGGTTTAATTCCTGCAGTCGCTCCTCGTAGCTCATACCTCTCAGCTCGGGTACTAGTCTGGTGGCAAACCTTTGAACCTGTGTGTGTCTGTGTGTGTGTGTGTGTGTGTGTGTGTGTGTGTGTGTGTACTCACCTATATGTACTCACCTATATGTGTCTGCAGGATCGAGCATTGACTCTTGGATCCCGCCTTTCGAGCATCAGTTGTTTACAGCAATGACTCCTATCCCATTTCCCTATCATACCTGGTTTTAAATTATGAATAGTATTGGCTTCCACAACCTGTTCCTTAAGTGCATTCCATTTTCCCACTACTCTCACGCTAAAAGAAAACTTCCTAACATCTCTGTGACTCATCTGAGTTTCTAACTTCCATCCATGTCCCCTCGTTCTGTTACTATTCCGTGTGAACATTTCGTCTATGTCCACTCTGTCAATCCCTCTGAGTATTTTATACGTTCCTATCATGTCCCCCCTCTCCCTTCTTCTTTCTAGTGTCGTAAGGCATAGTTCCCCCAGGCGCTCCTCATACCCCATCCCTCGTAGCTCTGGGACGAGTCTCGTTGCAAACCTCTGAACCTTTTCCAGTTTCATTATGTGCTTCTTTAGATGGGGACTCCATGATGAGGCGGCATACTCTAAGACTGGCCTCACGTAGGCAGTGTAAAGAGCCCTAAATGCCTCCTTACTTAGGTTTCTGAATGATGTTCTAACTTTTGCCAGTGTAGAGTACGCTGCTGTCGTTATCCTATTTATATGTGCCTCAGGAGATAGATTAGGTGTTACGTCCACACCCAGGTCTCTTTCGCGCGTCGTCACAGGTAGGCTGTTCCCCTTCATTGTGTACTGTCCCTTTGGTCTCCTATCTCCTAGTCCCATTTCCATAACTTTACATTTGCTCGTGTTGAATTCCAGTAGCCATTTCTCTGACCATCTCTGCAACCTGTTCAGGTCCTCTTGGAGGATCCTGCAATCCTCATCTGTCACAACTCTTCTCATCAACTTTGCGTCATCCGCAAACATCGACATGTAGGACTCTACACCCGTAAACATGTCGTTAACATATACAAGAAATAGAATTGGTCCCAGCACCGATCCTTGTGGTACTCCACTTGTTACTGTTCGCCAGTCCGACTTCTCGCCCCTTACCGTAACTCTTTGGCTCCTTCCTGTTAGGTAGTTCCTTATCCATGCTAGGACCTTTCCCCCTACCCCCGCCTGCCTCTCGAGTTTGAATAGCAGTCTCATGTGCGGTACTGTATCAAAGGCTTTTTGGCAGTCCAGAAATATGCAGTCTGCCCAACCATCTCTGTCCTGTCTTATCCTCGTTATTTTATCATAGAATTCCAGAAGGTTTGTTAGGCACGATTTCCCTGTCCAGAACCCATGTTGATGCTTGTTCACAAATCTAATGTTCTCCAGGTGTGCAACCAGTCGTAGCCTAATTATTCTTTCCAGTATTTTACAGGGGATGCTTGTCAGTGATACAGGTCTATAGTTAAGTGCCTCCTCCCTATCGCCTTTCTTGAAGATCGGCACGACATTTGCCTTCTTCCAGCAACTGGGCAATTCTCCCGACATAAGTGACTCATTAAAGATCATTGCCAGAGGCACGCTGAGGGCCTGCGCTGCTTCTTTTAGTATCCACGGTGATACTTTGTCTGGTCCTACTGCTTTAGATGCATCTAGAGTGTCAACTGTTTTCTTACCTCCTC
>WNGS01169498.1:11306843-11331784 GCA_020271785.1 Procambarus virginalis
CCTCATCGAATTCCTCCGATGTTGGACTCGTGCCCAAGATGCAACAGCCATTATCCTCTGAATCGCGACATTGAGTCACTGAAACAACAAGCTTTTCGCTCTCTGATCTTTTGTAACAATGATCAATTTGTCCACCAATTCCTTCAGGAACTTCAGTGCTCATTTTCCCCACGAACCGAGGTCTCCGAACTCTTATTATATTAAATAATAATAATAATAATAATAATAATAATAATAATAATAATAATAATAATAATAAATAAAGTAAATTAAACATATTTCATTTCTTGGTCTTGCACATTGCATCAAAGTTAGGATCAAATGACAGAGGTTCAGCAGCCTTGAGAATTGAATTCAAGTATGCATTAGTAAGTTGAGTAGGAAGTCGAGATATGTTAATGTTCATTACAATGAAGATCTGTGACCGGATCTTGATTTGTAATATTAGATTATTATAATGATTATTATAATGAACATTGTAATGAACAGTAATTCCACGTGTTGGTCAAATGTGCCAAGGTCAACACTCTTAAACTTTTTCCTCCCAACAGAATCAAATTGTTGGTATTTTTAGCTGAGGAAATTCTGGCACTTTATTAACACCGATAGAAGATGAGTTCCGAAAAAAATGTAATTATCTTTTTCGAGGTATTTATAAGTGGTAAATCTTTCGTGAAAGTCGTTTCTGAACTTATGCAAAAATACTGCAGCAATATTTATAAGTTTCGGTATAAAATTCAGTTATATCTTGCAAGGATCTGAAGGTCACAAAATACATAAAGGCGACCCTGAAAGTCGCCTTTAAAAAAAAAAAAACAGGATTTTCATCTCAAAGGCGCGCGTATGGTAATAAAACTTCCCAATTCATTTAATCTCTGTGTTTTTTTTTGTTCAGGTAGTTTGAATGTTGTGTGAAATCCACCATTAAAGTTAAATCTCGAAACCAGCAAATGCACATTATTATCTTTCTGTTCCATAATAATCTATATTTCACAACGTATTTTATTAAAGCTCTTCAATAGAGCTCCGCAGCCTAACCATTGAAAATCAGTGTAATAATGCAGTCTGCGATAATACAGTGTGAAACTGCAGTCGATCTGTCTGTGGCGAAGATTTCGTGCTCGTATGAAGCTCACTGAGCCACCCAGAGCCTCCCAGAGCCTCCCAGAACCTCACAGAGCCTCCCAGAACCTCAGAGCCTCACAGAGCCACCCAGAGCCTCCCTGAGCCTTCCAGAGCCTCCTGAGCCTCCCTGAGCCTCCTAGAGCCTTCCTGAGCCTCCCGAGCCTCCCTGAGCCTCCCAGAGTCTCTCAGAGCCTCCCTGAGCCTCCCATAACCTCCCAAAGCCTCCCAGAGCCTCACAGAGCCTGCCAGAACTTCCCAGAGGATTTATGACGACATCTGTGACATTATCCACATTCTATGTTTTACTTCATAACACTTCTCTATGATTAAAGCAATAGGAATTTCGAAATTCATGGTTGGCGTTCAGAGTTAGTAGTTTTCCTTTAATTTAGTAATCAGCTAATAATAATCCATCAGCTTGTCTACCCATCATTTGCAGTGCTCCATCTGTAGTCAGACACACATCTTATGTTTAGTAAATTTCCGTAAACACCACATATGTAAATTGCAAGCTGTGCTTTATCAGATACGTCAGTACTTTAATAATTTACATTAGAAAATTCAACGAGATACTTTCTTTTCGAGTTGACTCAATACTCGTTTGGTGTTTTACTTAGAACCCTAAATGGTGTTGATATCTACTGGATATCTACTGGTGGTTCATGTCTACTAGACTGATATTAACAAGCATCCTTGAATGATCATAATAATTTTATTCATAAATGTACATGTCAGACAAGAATAGTCATTTACCAATATAATATATTTCGTATTCATAACTTTAACTTTGTGTTAGTTGTGTGTTGGAGGGACGGTTCAAGCAGCGAGTGGGCCGCGGGCCGTATCTTAGGGTGAGGGGCGGACTGTGGCCCGCAGACAGCCCTGTTATAAGGTATCTGTAGTTACTAGTTAGGTATTCACGGCAGATACCCCCAAAAGATATCTAACTACTAGTTAGATACCCTGGTAGAGATATTATAAGGTATATGATTACTAGTTGGTATCCCGGCGTAACGGGGGCCAGCCTTTAACCTCACTGGCTAAATGCTGGTCGTTATTAATTTAATTAATATATACAGAAACCAGAGTTCTACTGTGTAACCTAATAGATCAACTCGTGAAGATCTAAACGTTTGACCGTTTAGATGTCACGCTAGAGAATAATCCTCATCGCAGAGACACTTAAACAACACAAATGTATACTTACATTCAGTAGCTGGTCCTCATCAACACATATCATAACTCATACAACAGCTCCGAAGATGGTCTGGGCTGCTGGTTACATCATCACATGGCATGGCACTGTAGTATGGCAGTCAACACAACCGCATGGGCATGCGGTAGTGTTGACTTCACAAAAGTGATACTGATTCTTTCAATAACCGTATATGGTCATTGTAAGTATCTGTGACTCTTTCATAGATACGCGGTATTTATGAAAGAATGCATGTGGCGGAGGCTTATATACTCAGGGGACCATGCGTGGTGGTAGCACCTGAGACTTGTGGGTGGACGATGGTGACATGTACAGCAGTAGGTAGCGAGCGCAGTTGCTAAAGGGTGGCTGTGGGCTGGCAACTCACGGGGTTAACGCAAGTACACATGGTGGTCATCAAGAAGACACAATTGTCAGGCAGCGGCAAAGTTAATTTCCCACTAACAAGTGTTATAGCGAAATTTAACACATGGGAACAGTGCGGCGACTGTCTTTAAGTCTCATGCAATGTTTGCTGATGTACTCCCAAACATTTAGCATTACTGATATGACTAATTGTTCGTGATTCACAATGGTACACTTGGTCTTAGTCTCTTTCACTCTGAGGATTCCTCATGTTGTATCTGCTTCCAATGTGTGTCAGTCAGTCAACTCAATTACAATATAATTTCAGACATGATTCCGGGTGAACACGGGTTATATTCAAATAACCAGAGTTGGTTACCTTGATATTGTAGTATGATGATAATGACTGCTGGCCATCAGACAATATTTTAACGTGTCTTGCGAGAATGAACTCGAATCGCATGCTCGGGAGGGCTCGCTGAGGACCTTACCAGAGCTTCATGGGAGCGCAACTGTCAGATATATGAACTAACCAAAGAGAGCCAGGTACCCGTGCCTCTAAAAATAATGTAGACCTATATATATAACGTCTTGGGGCACGACGTCACAAATACGTCACGACTCTCGACCACGACTATTGGAAAGTTAACCTGAGGGTCTCTACTTATCTAAATGAAGGACTCCTCTGGCACTCATGTGTATGAATCCTTTAACTCAATCCTATCTAAATCTGCCATGGGCACACGACGGCCATCATGGCATAATCGCGAAGCTAACGACGGGGGCTTCACATTGACTCCCAACATGCTAAACATAAACTCATGAATAAGGATTATAGAACTTGTGCTCTCTGGTGTGCACTCTAGCATGGAATTTCGACTGAGTGCATTGCAATGTACCCGAGGTACACTTCAGTGTACCACTCTTAAGTCAGCAGTGGAAAACCATTCTTACACAAATGGTATGATCTTTGATATATTTTCAATTACATATGAGTATGTGATAATATTCATGGCATTTTGTGATGGCAGTGAAAAACTTGGTTAATAAATTATTAAAATAGTAAGAGCAAAATTAATGGTAAGCTATATATCACTGGTATCTATTTATATATAATCTTATTATTGGTAAATATTCTTGTTTTAATACTGCATTATGAATATATACTCTCTCTCTCTCTCTCTTAAAGTATTTTAATTTCATTAAAGTACTTAAGGAAATTCCTGTTTCAATTCTTCCTTCGTGGTCTGACACTCACATTTTTCATCACGTGTATATATATATATATATATATATATATATATATATATATATATATATATATATATATATATATATATATATATATATATATTATATATAGCATGTGTCAGAGCATATGTTGACCAAACCACACACTAGAAAGTGAAGGGACGACGACGTTTCGGTCGTCGACTTGAGAATGGTCCAGAAACGACGTTTCACAGTAGACTTGAGAATGGTCCAGGACGGACCGAAACGTCGTCGTCCCTTCACTTTCTAGTGTGTGGTTTGGTCAACATATTTCAACCACGTTATTGTGACTTCGTCTGCACGTCAGATATATATATATATATATATATATATATATATATATATATATATATATATATATAATTATATATATTTTTATATATATACAGATTATGTATTACTTTTCTTGTTACTAGCTCCAATATACTTAAATTTACACGAGAAAACGATCCCTAAAAAATGCCTTGCTTACAGGTCCATGAGTTAAACGAAGATCTGACAAGAACCTCTGGGATCTGTGGCCATCACATTGGATAAATGCTGGAAAGGTGGAGCCCAGAAGCTGGAAATTGACCCTGCAGATTCTGTTACGAGAATAAAATTCAGTAAGTAAATACTTAATAATAATAATAATAATATTTTATTTAAATGAATGTGTGTACGAAGAACATGTACAAATTGTTGGGACAGGAGTCCCCCCAACTAGGCGTCGCAATGTGTGTCCTTGGGGGGGAGCCGGTGGCACCCGGGTGTCATCAAGGCGTCTTGGTTTGTGTGTCCGGGGGTAAGCGGTGGTGGCACCCGATCATCATTAAGGGTTGGAAGTATGTGTCCCAAGGAAGAGGTTGCAGCACCCGGACATTACCAAGAGGTCGGTGTACGTGTCCCAAGGAGGAGATTGTAGCACCCGGACGTTACCAAGGGGTCGGAATACGTGTCCCAAGGAGGAGGTGGTGGCATCCGGACACCAGCAAGGTGTCGCAGTGTGCCTTGGAGAAGGGAGGAGGGTGCACCCGGTCTTCACCAACGATTCACAATATATCCTGGGTGGTGGAAAGGTGGTGGGACCCGGACGTGAGCAAGGGGTCACAGGATGTGTCCGGGAAGACGAGGGGTGACACGGGGTCGCAGTGGTATTCTCTTCACCACTGTTTACAGAAGCCAGACACCACTTCCCGATGAGCAGGACTCGTATATCACACATCGGCTGTTGCTCCAGAATAAACACTCGTGTTTGCTCGCTGCCACTAGCTCTATTTTGCATAATTATTCATAGGTAAGCATACCAGCATACAAACACAAGGCTGATTCTAACATGCTCTTTTAGGGATACGAATATTTTTTGTATGTATTTACTACTTATGCATGCAGGATTGAGGTGCTTGGACCCCACAATTTCCAAACGTCGGTTGACTAATGTACTGATTATCAGCTTATTTTTCCTCTATCATGTTTACTACATATTTCTCTCTCAATACACACATTCCCAGGATGCAGCCCGTAGCAGCTGTCTAACTCTAACTCTAAAAAAAGACTTATTTACTGCTAGGTGAGCATGGACATCTGGTGAAAAACTCTTCCTATTTATTTCTGCCTAGACCAAAATTGAACCCGGCCTCTCAGGACTACGACTCTCGGCAGTAGCCAAATTTAGGATACTTGGATTAATTTTTTTTTGTAGTATATCATTTTATAATAAAGTATTTAGACATTGAACATTCTGATAGTTACCTCTAAAGTCTTAAATCGATATGTTATTTTCTGTTAGTCTGTTCTCATAACTGGTATTTCTGGATAGTGCTTTAGTTGATTGGTTGGTGAATAGTGTGTTTACAGAGTGTATCTTTGTCTTTAAATACACCAGGGGCACTTATTGTTAGTCCTGTTCAAGTTAGGAAGTTTTATAAGAAATTTCCACATTCTCCAGCTGGTCAAAACTATGTCCTAAGAAAGAGCGCCACGTTCGTGATATGCTTATCTCTGAATATGAAATAGTTTATAAGAAACTGCGTTTTCAATGTTTATTAATAATGTTCTCTAATCCGTAAACTACTTCATGCTCACAAAGCCATAATGCCTGGTACAAGAGTGGAGTGTTGCCTTCAATATATACTGTGCCCAATTATATGGAGAAAAAAACTCGAGGCTATCATAAACTTTCTGTGTATAAACTGAGAAGTTGTGACTCCTCTCTCTGCATATTTATTACTAATGGGGGTAGGGTACCCGGCAGGATTCGGGTCTTTCCTCTCTTTCCATCTCCCCCTCTCTAACTTTATCCCACCTTCTCCACCTTTCCTCACCATGAACAAAGGAATTCCAAATGTTTCCACGTATTTCTACAGTATATAATTTAAATTCCAAATTGTTTGCCAAACACCATATTCTAAAGTTTAACATTTAACACACACATCAAATATAAAATGTTGACAAACTTTAATCAAACTAATCAAAAAATTTAATGTCAAAATTATTGAATACTGTTTATGAATATATCATATTTTTTTAACGAAGAAAAATGTAGAATGTGCTCAACATTGACAGATTTTAACGAGTAGTTTGTTAATTGTTATAATAAACTAAATTATAAATGCTTTCATAAATAAAATATATTGTGATTACAATAATAAAATAAAACAAATAGAATATATGACTTATGATAAAAAGTAAGTATAATTAAACCAATACACAATCCACTGTAGAATGTTGTTAATTAAACAAACTGAACGTGTGTTTAATTAATTATGTATTCTAATACGTGTGTTTAATTGTTTATGTATTCTAATACTTGTGTTTAATTGATTATGTATGCAAAAAAATGTTTAATTAATTATGTATTCTAATACTTGTGTTCAATTGATTATGTATTCTAATACTTATGTTTAATTGATTATGTATTCAAATACTTGTGTTTAATTGGTTATGTATTCTAATATTTGTGTTTAATTGTTTATGCATTTTAATAGTTGTGTTTAATTATTATTTTTTCTGGACTAGTATTCGTTGCAATTAAGGTAATCAACGTGACCTGTCGTTCTACACTTCCTGTCCCGTTCATGTTGAGGCTGATACAGAGGCAGACACAGAGGCAGAGACAATCACAGAGTTTAATGCAGACATAAGAGGAAGAGGCAGACCAGGAGGTCTGCCTTTTTGTGCAGACCTCTGTGGGTACAGAAGCAGAAGACTGCTGACTCGTGTCAGCAGGCTGAGAGGTTTCTCGTCCCATAGTTCATGGGTAAACCTTACCTACCACTTGTCCCCTGGAACACCACCACCCATCAGCCGGTTAATAACCAGGAACTCAGTTACTGCTGGGTGAATAGGGGCGAATAGTTAAGGATAGTCACCTAGTCAGTCCTCCCTGACCCAATTGCTGGCGAGGCACGGGGGACGGGGGAAGGGAAAGTGTAACTACTACGCCACAAGGGACTAATGCTGAACTAGTAAGCCAGGAAACTAGCAGTAAATTTCCTAAAGGCAGAAACATACTGGAACTTGATAACACATTATAAAAAAGTAGTGAAACGTGAAACTTGGTTAAGTATAGTGAAAAAGTTGGAACATGATGAAACTGAAACATTGTGCAACATGGTGAAGAATAGTGAAACATGGTGAAGAATAGTGAAACGGTGTGAAATATAGTGAAATTAAATAATGCCTAAACAAAAAATAGCTGGAACTCAGTGCATATAATAGACCTCTCAACCTGACGTTTATTGATGGTTGTGTCTGCTCTATTCATTCATGCTCCACACATTGGTGTTGTGAAAACTTCACTCATGCTCCAGACTGAATGTCGCCAATGCTTCACTCATGCTCCAGAATGTCTTCACAGGCATCTTCAATTTCAAAATAAGACGGTAAGGACCTCCAGTGATTCTAAAAACGTTTCTTTTACCCATTGTCAAGCAGAGGAGCTGAAAGCTCAACAAATCCTCAAAATCTTTGATAAAGTGGATTAACCTTTGGAGCAGTCAGAGTGAAAACAAACTTTTATAAGGTTGGATGAGTTTTTATGTGTATTAACTTTAATTAGTGTGTATAAATGCAACATCTGCAGTGCTCTAGAACAACAAAACACGTGTGTTTAAATACAACACCCGCAGCACTAGAACAACAGAACACGTGTTTAATACAACACCCGCAGCACTAGAACAACAGAACACGCGTTTAACACAACACCCGCAGAACTAGAACAACAGAACACCTGATTAATACAACACCCGCAGCACTAGAACAACAGAACACGTGTATAATAAATACAACACCCGCAGCACTAGAACAACAGAACACGTGTTTAATACAACACCCGCAGCACTAGAACAACAGCACACGTGTTTAATACAACACCCGCAGAACTAGAACAACAGCACACGTGTTTAATACAACACCTGCAGCACTATACAGTAAGAGAACACGTGTGTTTACATACAATACCCGCAGCCCTGGTGTTGTATTTAATATTGCGTAAACAGCACCTTTAGATTCCGATGCCAACTGAAAGATCTGAAGAGGATGAAACAGAATATAGGGGATTTGGATTGATATAAGTGTACTGAATCTCTCTTTTTTTTAAATGATAGTGAAATGTAATGACATGTATATGTAACGTATATAACGTTCATATATGTATATTACACGATATTTTTATTTTTTCGATGATTTATTACTAACGGTTGAAATGATGACATATGTTACTGAACCAATACTCTGCAGAAAATAATGGCTGCTTTCAAATGACACGTTAAATAATAATATTAACATTAGAAAAATATATATATATGCATATAAAAGGCCTTCGAAAAAAAAATGCGGAAAAATAATAACTATTCGTTGCTGACTAGCTAGCACAAATATATTTTCACAATATACCAGAATATCAACCTGGCGATTTAATTAATTTAGAAGTTGTCTGTTGTTTCTCACTTGATATAACCTCTGCCTCTTGACTTGGTTTGATGTGAGTGGCTGTAATTTACGTGGGAGTGAGTAAGTGTCGCCTTCCTTTACTGGTGGTCCTTTACTTCTTGCCAGAGGGCAAGTGTGTTTCCCGCAGCCATGGCCTGCTCTGCGGTCTGCTCCGCGCTCTGCTCCGTGCTCTGCTCCGCGCTCTGCTCCGTGCTCTGCTCCGCGCTCTGCTCCGTGCTCTGCTCCGTACTCTGCTCCGTACTCTGTTCCGCGCTCTGCTCTATATATGAATTGTCGTCCCCTCACTGTAGAATTTTACGTCCTTGTGATTTTTGGTACGGATTTTGTCCTTGTGATTCGGGTACGGATTTTAGAAACGGTGATAATGTATAAATATTCCCGTTATGGGGATTTCAACCACTCGGCCGTCTCCATGGCGTAGTGGTAAGACTCTCACCTGGCGTTCCGCGAGGGCTTTGTCCTGGTTTTGTATCCTTGCCGGGGAAGATTTACTGGGCGCAAATCCTTAACTATAGCCTCTGTTTAACTCAACAGTAAAATGGGTACTTGGTTGGCCGGGGTCGTATTCCAGGGAACATAGAATTACTTGCCCGAAACGCTACGCGTACTAGTGGCTCTACAAGAATATAAGAACTCTTGTATATATATATATATATATATATATATATATATATATATATATATATATATATATATATATATATATATATATATAAAAGAAACTTGGGCTGGATGGTAGAGCGACGGTCTGGCTTCATGCAGGTCGGCGTACAATCCCCGACCGTCCAAGTGGTTGGGTACCATTCCTTTCTCCCGTCCCATCCCAAAACCTTATCCTGATACCTTCCATGTGCTGTATAGTCTTGGCGCTTTCCCCTGATAATTCCTCCTCGTTATGGGGAATAGACGCTAAACATCGTTTTCTGAAGGAATGTTCAAAGGAAGGAGATATGTGTTGCGGAGGTTTGCTGTGTGATGACGAGATGGTGAAATAAAGGTGATGGAAGGAAAAAGAATGTACATAAGTAGATGTGAAAAGCTGATGAGAAACGCTAAGAAAACTGGAAATTATTATTTGAGTTAGAAGAATTCGTAAGTGATTATTTATAGCGAGGATCTTGTTCAGCCACACGCTTTCACAGTTCAATAACACTCCTAAAATGAAAATATCCTTTGATTAAGTTTTCAGATGTGAAATCATGCGTGTAAACTTACCCAAGAAATCTTCAGATCTCGCAGTTTTCACGTTGTTTGTTCCTATATGAATGATGGAAAGAGTTTTATTAGTTTTCACACCTCTTTCAAATCATCGGTAATGTCATCCAGCGTTTATGATGCTGAGAATTTGTACCACGAATTTTTATCACAATCGACTTGAGAATGGTCCAGGACGGACCGAAACGTCGTCGTCCCTTCACCTTCTAGTGTGTGGTCTGGTCAATCTACCACAAAGTTCTGTCAGCTGGCCGTGAATCGTGGCGTCTCCTACAGGTCGCGTCTCGTAGCCTTATCATCATTTATGCTTAGAGTTTGTAATCTATTTTGCATCATTACCAGCATCAAACATTTTTACATCATCAGATTTAATTTCCGTCGAATTACCCGAAGGGAAGTATTTTCATGTGGTGATGAAATACAATATAAGGTTTAATGAACACAGGAGCTTTGATGAAGGGGTCGAACCTGTGGGCTGAGTGTTCCCGGGCGCGCTCTAGTCAACTGTACCACCACATTGTAAAATGCTGTTAATGTTTTTATTAACAGCTTAATAAAGGCTGTTAAGCTGGCAATAAGTTCGAACCCTCATCACGGCCCTTGTGGATTTGTTCATTTGATATATCACGTTATTGTGATTTCTGTGTCCTCACGTAATTGTGCTTGCGGGGGGTTGAGCTTTGGCTCTTTGGTCCCGCCTCTCGACTGTCAATCAAACATATATAAGGTTTAATGTTATTTTAGATTAATGTTAAACTAATGATCGTTCATTAACAATGAGGGAGCACTTTAAGGTGTTTACTCTTGTAAGTTCCAAGTTTTCAGTCAGTGTATGTTGAATGTTTGCTGTGGTTGTACAATTTATTCTTCAAGGTTTGCAACTATCTCCTTAAGATATGCTACTTCATGTTTCTCTAATCAAAACTCATCCGTGGTATTTGAGTGCATCCGGCAGACATCCATCGTCCATCACAAAGACAGTGTGGGGTAACCTGCACGACGCTTGTCACAACGTTGCCACCTGATGGGAGACATTGCTGGATGTGCAAATAATTAACAAAAATATCAAAATATATAATAACAAATTTGTATAGCATTTTATTTTATGTCATTAACATATCCATCCTAGTCTTTCTCTTCCTCAGTCTTTCCTCGTAGCTCAGACGCTTCAGCTCAGGAACGATCTTAGTTGTATACGTTGTAGATATTTTCTACCTTTGTTTTGTGCTTCATGTGTGGGTTTTTGGCCGGGGCTGCATTCTCGAGAGTGGGTCTCACGCAGGTTGGATATAGATTTTGAAAACCTTCGTCCAAGTCCCCCTAATGCTGTCCGAAGGTTTGTTAATTAGGCATACACTACGGACGGTATTCAGATGTGTGCAGTTGACTACAGATTTGCGGTTACTGTATATCCAGGACAGTCTTAACAGCATTGTAGGCAAATCAATGCACTGGGGCCCTACCCAGATAATGGGCACCTGCCCAGATGATGGGCCCCGCCTGTCCGCTAAAGTATAGGATTATCCTCAGATAATTATGCATAAATTATTTATATTCTAAATAAAATTTGAAAAAAAGGATTTCAATTCCAGTTCTTTCTAGTGAGAGGTCGAGTATTTATCCACACTGCCAAGAAATCTCTCATGAACAGTATGACAGCATGGGCCCCCTACAATGATGGGGAGGCCTGGACAACTACTCAGTATGCCCCATGAGTTGTTGTAGTTATAGGTTCAGCTACTCGGAACAAGTTCCAAGTAGCACGGGCTATGGTGAGCCCGTAGTGAACTTACCTGGCACAGGAGAGGTGCTGTGGCCTCATGCGTTACGGGGCACTGTATATCTCCATTTCTGAAATAAGTATAGCTGCCTCCCCTTCATTCTGTACAGCTCACTCCAGTTTCTATCCTTATGACTTTGACTGAGGATTTCTGTGTGTTGTATTTGCTATTTGTATTTACCTTTCCTGCCTGCAGAGTCGAGCTATTAGCTCTTGGAACCCCGCCTTTCTAACCAATCTATTTTTCCTCTTGTTATATCTACTACATTTATTTCTCCATAACACACGCACGCACACATCCCCAGGAAGCAGTACGTATCAGCTGTCTAACTCTCAGGTACTTATTTACTGCTAGGTGAACAGGAGCATCAGGGTGAAAGACACTGCCCATTTGTTTCCGCCTCCGTCGGGAATCGAACTCGGGCCATTAGGACTACGACCCCCAAGCGCTGTCCACTCAGCCGCGAGGCCCCTAAAGGAAAGGGGGCCTAGAGACACGCAAGCGCACACAAACCCCTGTGTGTGTGTGTAAATAAAATAACATTTCTTCCAGCTGTGGAAGGGAGAGCTCTGCAATCCATTAGTGATATGTTAGCAAACCCTATGTTATTGATATGTAAGGGGTCCGGGAAGGATAAAGAAAGGTGTTAAATGGAAGAAATGGTTGATAGAACGAACATGCGAAGGGTAAGGTGAAAGTTGGAAAGAATTATAGAGGGAAGAGAGGAGATAAAGGAGCAATAAGACTGAAAGATACGTATGGAATTGATGTAGATATTAAATTTGGGGAATTAAAAGGTATACTTGGAGAGGTGTGTGTATGTTTATATAGTAATACGTGATGTATGTCTTGACGCCTCTGCCACACCTCTTACAGTTGCAATCTTCTCTCCACCTCTTGTTGTCTATATTTGCCAAGTTGCACGTTTTCCAACTACACTTTGTTTATAGTCGCACCTCTTTCCGTCTATCAAGGCCCCGGTTTACAAAGTCTCCAATTTACTCTCGCACATCTCTAATTCACTCTCATAGTTTACCATGTCTGTCTCACCTCTTTAATAATAACAAATCAGAGAGTTCTGTTGATCGACCTATTTTCTTTGTACAAAACATTTGATAAGGACTTCCAAATTCACGCTTCCCGACACGGCCGTACCGTTACGAAAGAACATTCCTCAGTGGCACTATGACACTCCCATATGCAGCTATAACCATAAGCATTGCACGAGACGCAGTAGCAGGTGCATGTGGAGTCGTAGCTCTAGTTTTATGGGATACCTTCACTACACTAGCAATATTCAAGTCGTACAATATTATTTCATTGGCCTACCGTGCTGTGCTGTATTCACCTAGTTGTGTTTGCGGAGGTTGAGCTCTGCTCTTTCGGCCCGCCTCTCAACTGTCAATCAACTGTTAAAAACTACTTTTGTTTTCTCTCCACACACAATCATTCGCGGCTAGTTTACTGTGCACCCTATACTCATCCTGTGACCGGTAGCGCAAAAAGCATTACAGAGGGCACAAAAGGTCTTTATCAGACCTCATCTTAGATTATTACATAAACAATTTCATCTATCCTTCACACCTTATAGTTAAAATGTCAGCTAGTTACAGAGAAAGTGCTATTTCAAGAGCTACATATTTACAGTAAGTCATCATACATTAATGGTAGGTCTTATCGCTAATACATAATAGTTTGACCAATGGAGATATTACAGAGTTATAGGGGAGCTTCTGTTTATTATTAGTCCTCACAGTACACTGCTTGTTTCTGAATCTCATATGTCGTTTATCTACTGGAAGCGAAATATGGATACAGTGCAAGGATTTCAGATAATTTATCCATGGTAATAAGATAGGTTGCCATATCATACAGAGTGAGCTTACATTTATCTCTAAATGGCTCATGTAAGACCAATCCTGGAGTATGCGGCCCTAGCGTGGAGCCCGTACTTTGTCAAGCACAAGGCGAAGCTTGAAAAATTTCAGAGATATTCCACTAGGCTAGTCCCAGAACTAAGAGGCATGTGTTACAAAGAAAGGCTGCGGGAAATGCACCTCACGACACTGGAAGACAGAAGAATAAGAGTAAATTTTCAAACTGACAGAGGTAGGGTTGGTTTTAGATAATACGTTGTCGCCAGAGGAACACATAAAGAATATTGTGAGAGGAGCATATACTGTCGCTTTCCAACTTAGACTTCCTTTTAATTATATAGAAAGTGAATTACTAAAGAAACTGTTTATTCAGAAGAGACCAAAATTGGAATATGCAGCAGTTTTATGATGCCCAAATCTCAAGTAGCACATAGATAAACTGGAAAAGGTGCAACGGCATGCAACAAAATGACTTCCAGAACTGAAAAACAAGAGTTACAAAGGAAAGACTAGAGGCGTTAAACATGCCAAAACTAGAAGATAGAAGAAAAAGAGGTGATATGTTCACAACTTACAAAATACTAACAGGAATAAACAAAATTGAGAAGGAGGAATTCATGAAACTAGCAACTTCACGAACGCGAGGACACCGATTCAATCTAAGGAAACAAAGGTCTGAAAAAATATTAGAAAATTTTGTTTTGCAAACAGAGTGGTAGAGGGTTTGAACAAGCGAGAAGGTGGTGGAGGCCACAACCGTCAGTAGTTTCAAAGCATTATATGACAAAGAATACTGGGAAGACAGGACACCACGAGCGTAACTCATCCTGTAACTACACTTAGGTAATTACACTTAGATACACACACACACACAAATACCTTCATGTAAACTAGTAGGATATTTTCTCCTACAAATTTTCATGTAACAGTTTATTTGATAGTTTAATTTAAAATACACATCCTCAGGTTAGCATATCAGTGCTGTTGTCCTAGTGACACAATCCAATATTATTGAGCCTGTATATCTCTCACAGCCGACCACTAAGCATCTCTTCTACTTATCTTGAAGACTGTCTCAAATGTCTGGGACGGTTTCTTCAGGAAATCCACCTGTGGTCGAATTTCATTCCCACATTTTTCAATCCCAGGAAGACTAGACTGAGAGGAAATCATTCGACATAGGTGGTCCCTAACCTGTATATTCTCAACTACTGCTTCCATTCAGAATAATGACACAAACTGTAACTCAGATTCTGGTTATTTGTTAATGCCAAACATGAAAAATATCTAGAATTTGGTGCANAACAACCTGATCATTTCAATCATATTTACTGCTTATTGGAAATTTTTGTTAAGCCCTTCGTCTTCTAAATGAGAAATATGTAGTCAGGAAATTAACAAAAAAATTACATTCTAAACAGAGATGTTTCTGAGAAAAAAGGTTAATGTCCTGGGACTGTAAATTGTCCAAACTCACGCATCTCTGTCCCTGACCCCTCTACCCTAACCCTTACCTTCCGTCCCCTGACCCCCACTATCCTCCCAAAACCTATCCCCCCCATCCTTCGTTCCTGACCCCAATAACCTCCCAGCCCTACTCCCTGACCCCCACTAACCTTCCAGTACCCCCTCCTGAACCCTACTCACCTCCACCCTCCGTCCCTGAGGCTCTCAGCATGAGGTGACGTCGTTATTGCAGCGTGCCCCAAGATTTATGATTGGTTAACACGGAGACCTCGTGACGTCACCGACCTCAACGACCAATGGGAAGGCTTCGCATATGTCGGGACCAGGCCCCAGCTGACAAGAGATATATGTCTCGAGACACAATACAGAAAACGGAGGCACGAGCTCACACTCACTTAGTTTGTATCCAGCATCACAATAGTGAGACAAAACTGTGTGTTTTTTATCTTGTGCGTTAATTTAACAGCGGCGCTATAGTTGAGTGTTTGGTATATAGCGGAGTGTACTGCGTACGTGACGGCTGGTGTTAGGGATGTTTGAGCACGTGGCAACGTGTATTCAATTTTGTTTCACAATCTGATCCGCCATCGATTTTGTCTTAATATTAATACTGCTTCTTGGCGATGAGGATTTCCGCTATGATGAAACTGGATGGGTTCTCGGTAGTACAATTTGATCCATTCTCGACTTACATTCGGGAATCCCGGGTTCCATCACGGGCAGGACAGAAATGGTTAAGCATGTTTCCTCTCACCTAATGCATCTGTTCGCCTAGCAGTACGTTAAGTACCCGGGAGTTAGTCAATTGTTGTGAGGTTGTATACTGGAGGTCAGTAGTTCGATCTTTGGGGGACCTCGATATAAACCTAACATATATTCAATGGCTGCCTGTCCCAACAAAATTAATTAATATAGACAGAATGATTTGGTAGGAACCCTAAGCATTTGACAACTTATCCACTCGAAACCCTGCTGTAAATTTTCCCTCCTCTCTTTTATGTTTATCATTCTGCCCTGCACTCTCCCTCTCACCTACTCTACCCCTCCCCCCCCACTCTTCGTGTCTGCGTGTAACACCTTCATCTAATACTGCATGCAAGAAAGCTTTGGCAGATTTCATTAGGACAAAAACTATTCAGTCGGGGACGGTCGCTGCCCTTGCTACGAAGCAAGGAAACTGGGGCACTTCCGATTCAGCTGTGAAAAGCAGAACCTGCCTTGTGCTCACAAGACACAAGGTTTAAATCAGCTTGTCGTTGATGCATGCAGATGTGACGGTGTTGTCAGCAGGTGGTTATTACTGAGGTGCCAGCTTTAGTGCCTGGAATATGAACGTTTCAGTAGAGAAGGACAGGCACACATACTATCCACATGGCGCCCATAAACATCCATTCTCATACCGGCACCGGAGTTAAACATATACAATTATTCTTACACTAACTTGTGATTGAATACTTTGAGATTGGAAGAGAAGATCCGCCTGCCCACGGTGTCTGTAACCACTTGACTGTCAAAAGCCTAAGACAGCTCCAGCGGGAAGAGAGTAATTACCCCCCGGCAGATTGTTGGTGTTGTTAATGTGGTAATGTGGAGGCTGGGTGCAGGTTGTGTGGCCCGGGGAGAAAAACTTACCTATCAGTACGGTGAAACAAGGTCTAACTCCTTGTGTCGTGACTCTTAGTCATGTTGTACTTATTGCGTTATATTTATTTTCTGACGGTCCAATTCCTTGTCAAATCTGGTCTTGAGTTATGGATGGAGGTGACTTCCCACACTTCTACTTTCAGTTCATTCCACTTGTTGACCTCCCTCACAGTACGAGAATTTATTTCCATTTCTTCGGCATATTTGCGTTCCCAATTTCCGCCTGATATCCTTTTGTATTATTTTATCTTAATTTAAGAGGCCGTTCATATCCGCCTTGTCATTTTCCTCAGTATCTTCTATGTTGCGATCATATCCCCCTCTTGTTTCTTTTCACCTGTAAGGTTGTGAGATTCAGCTAAGTTGCCCCCCTAACTCCCCTTGCCACTTGGGAGGGGGGGTGGGAGGGGGGGTACAGGGTGTCTATGTAGCTTCGGGCACCTATCCCCCCCCCCCAGCCACAGGGCATGGCAAGAAGGCATACCAAGCATACTTAACTAAGCATACTTAGTTAAGCATACTTAATAAAGCGCTCTTTGTTCCGGCATTACTCTTCCTGCAGACCTCTGCATTACTAATTTTTTGTTTGCGCTTCACAAGTTACGGATTCCAGGCTGCGCTGCATATTCCAGCATCACTCTAACATAGACTGTGTAATTTGCCTTGTAAGAGTTCTATTTAGGTTTTTAAAAAAGGTTTTAATATTTGCCAACTTCCCATATTATGCAGGCGATGAGTCACAATAACGTGGCTGAGTATGTTGACCAGACCACACCTAGAAGTTGAAGGGACGACGACGTTTCGTCCGTCCTGGACCATTCACAAGCGACTTGAGAATGGTCCAGGACGGACCGAAACGTCGTCGTCCCTTCAACTTCTAGTGTGTGGTCTGGTCAACAATTCCCATATTATGCCGATGTTACCCAGTTTATTGAGTGGGCTGTGAAAGCTGCGGTGGGAAACTGAGATACCAAGTTGTTGTGGAGGCTCCAGACAAGGTCCCTAACCCCCGCCTGACCCAGAGCGCGAGTCGCAGCATATGAATGAGGCTGAAGGTCTCGGGCTAGTCCCTGGCCTGCATCTGACATTGGTCATGCGGCCGGCCGCGACCCCTCATGGACCTGACGGCCCTCTTACTCCCATCTAAGAACTACAAGAAGAGTATCTTGATTATCTTGAGATGATTTCGGGACTTAGTGTCCTCGCGGCCCGGTCCTCGACCAGGCCTCCACCTCCAGGAAGCAACCCGTGACAGCTGACTAACTCGCAGGTACCTATTTACTGCTAGGTAACGGCATCAAGGTAAAAGAAACTCAGCCCATTGTTTTTCTCTCTCGGCGCCCGGATCAAACCCGGGACCACAGGATCACGCGTCCATGTTCTGTCTGCTCAGCCACCGGCTCCCAAGGCAGTAGGCAGTAGTTACCAATTTGCTTGCAACACATTACAAATGAGGCACAGGTGGGGAAGTACAGTGGGGTGGAGGAAGGGGGAGGGCTGCCTCTCCTCGCCTGTGCTCCTGTGACCGTGAGGAAACGCCGTTTATACCTCACCTTTCAACTGGTTATTCATGTGATATGTGAGTATGATGCTCCCTGACACACTCATCACCAGGTGTGTACGATGCTCCCTGACACACTCATCCCAGGTGTACGATGCTCCCTGACACCCCATCACCAGGTGTGTACGATGCTCCCTGCACACATCATCACCAGTGTGTACGATGCTCCCTGACACACTCATCACCAGGTGTGTACGATGCTCCCTGACACACTCATCACCAGGTGAGACATTGGTTGACTTAGATACTACTGCACTCAACATTTGCGTGTCGCTGTGAGGCTCAAATCATATGGGGTTAAAACACTGTTCTGAACATTGGGGCTCGGCAGCTGAACCCATTATGTGTCTGTGTTACCCATTCACCACCTCGCACTGGATGGGGTATGACATCCATAATAAGACTAATATGACTTCAATACTAATGGCTGGGTAATGGGTATGGGGTTCAAGTAAACATTGGTGTAACGTCCATAATAATATCACCTGGTATGACAGCTATATAAAAAGATGGACATGGAGCCCATAATATAGACTGGTGTGACTTTTTATTAAAGAGTGGGTATGGGGGGCATGACGTCTATCTTGCGTTGATTTCGGGATCGACGCCCCCGCGGGTCCGGTTTCTGACCAGGTCGCGCGTTTTTTATAATCGTATTATACTCTGTATGATCTTTAAATATCTCTATATAATTATAATCGGTCTCTATAATAATAAAGATTATAATCTTTATAAAAAGAATTAGAATTTCTATAATAAAGAATTATATCTCTATAATAAAGAATTATAATCTCCCTCTATAGTAAAGAAAGACAGGCCAGGCTCTCTTTAATAAAGCATGATATGTCACCCATAATAGAGACTGGTATGATCTTAATAAGAATGTTATGGGGTTCATAATAAAGACATTCAACTAAAGTACAGATTGAATATTTGTAAATAGTTCCCCTCGTGAGGCAGAGGACGGGAGGATTCCCGTCACTTTATCCCAGTCACTCAAGTACACTGGACTCAGAAATCCTCGGAAGTACCTGTTCCTTGACTCAGAATCCTCGGAAGTACCTGTTCCTTGACTTAGAAATCCTCGGAAGTACCTGTTCCTTGACTCAGAAGTCCTCGGAAGTACCTGTTCCTTGACTCAGAAATCCTCGGAAGTACCTGTTCCTTGACTCAGAAATCCTCGGAAGTACCTGTTCCTTGACTCAGAAATCCTCGGAAGTACCTGTTCCTTGCCTCAGAATCCTCGAAGTACCTGTTCCTTGACTCAGAAATCCTCGGAAGTACCTGTTCCTTGACTCAGAAATCCTCGGAAGTACCTGTTCCTTGACTCAAAATCCTCGGAATACCTGTTCCTTGACTCAGAAATCCTCGGAAGTTCCAGTTTCTTCATTGCTTAGAGATTATAAACTCTAAGAGGGATGACCTCGCTTCGCATGTCAAGTTTCTGCCCCTAGAAACAAGTTGACAGCGTTCTTTATCTCATGCTCCTGTTTCACCTAGCTGTAAATAGGTACCTGGAGTTAGACAAGTTTGTGGATGTATATGTATGCATGTATATTTAACTACTAAGTCAACTAGTGACCTTCCTCAATATGCAACCCACAACACTTGTCTTAACTCCCAGGTACCTATTTACAGCTAGGTGAACAGGAGCATGAGATAAAGAAACGCTGTCAACTTGTTTCTAGGGGCAGAAACTTGACACTGCGAAGCGAGGTCCTCCCTCTTAGAGTTTATAATCTCTAAGCAATGAAGAAACTGGAACTTCCGAGGATTTCTGAGTCAAGGAACAGGTACTTCCGAGGATTTCTGAGTCAAGGAACAGGTACTTCCGAGGATTTCTGATCATCAGGAACAGGTACTTCCGAGGATTTCTGAGTCAAGGAACAGGTACTTCCGAGGATTTCTGAGTCAAGGACGGTACTTCCGAGGATTTCTGAGTCAAGGAACAGGTACTTCCGAGGATTTCTGAGTCAAGGAACAGTACTTCCGAGGATTTCTGAGTCAAGGAACAGGTACTTCCGAGGACTTCTGAGTCAAGGAACAGGTACTTCCGAGGATTTCTAAGTCAAGGAACAGGTACTTCCGAGGATTTCTGAGTCAAGGAACAGGTACTTCCGAGGATTTCTGAGTCCAGTGTACTTGAGTGACTGGGATTATAAGTGACGGTGAATCCTCCCGTCCTCTGCCCACGAGGGGAACTATTTACAATATTCAATACTGTACTTTAGTTGAATGTCTTTATTATGAACCCCATAACCATTCTTATTAAGATCATACCAGTCTCTATTATGGGTTACATATCATGCTTTATTAAAGAGAGCCTGGCCTTCTCCTTTCTTTACTATAGAGGGAGATTATAATTCTTTATATAGAGATTATAATTCTTTATTATAGAATTCTAATTCTTTATTATAAAGATTATAATTCTTTATTATTATAGAGACCGATTATAATTATTATAGAGATATTTAAGTATCATACAGAGTATAATACTTTATTATAAAAACGCGCGACCTGGTCAGAACCGACCGCGGGGGCGTCGATCCCCGAAATCAACGCAAGATAGACGTCATGCCCCCCATACCCACTCTTTAATAAAAAGTCACACCAGTCTATATTATGGGCTCCATGTCCATCTTTTATTATAGCTGTCATACCAGTGATTATTATTATGGACGTTACACCAATGTTTACTTTGAACCCATACCCATTACCCAGCCATTAGTATTGAAGTCATATTAGTCTTTATTTGGATGTCATACCCCATCCAGTGCGAGGTGGTGAATGGTAACACAGACACATAATGGGTTCAGCTGCCGAGCCACCAATGTTCAGAACAGTGTTTTACCCCATATGATTTGAGCCTCACAGCGACACGCAAATGTTGAGTGCAGTAGTATCTAAGTCAACCAATTGTCTCACCTGGTGATGAGTGTGTCAGGGAGCATCGTACACACCTGTGATGAGTGTGTCAGGAGAGCATCGTACACACCTGGTGATGAGTGTGTCAGGGAGCATCGTACACACCTGGTGATGAGTGTGTCAGGGAGCATCGTACACACCTGGTGATGAGTGTGTCAGGGAGCATCGTACACACCTGGTGATGAGTGTGTCAGGGAGCATCATACTCACATATCACATGAATAACCAGTTGAAAGGTGAAGGTATAACGGCGTTTCACTCACGGTCACAGGAGCACAGGCGAGGAGAGGCAGCCCTCCCCCTTCCTCCACCCCACTGTACTTCCCCACCTGTGCCTCATTTGTAATGTGTTGCAAGCAAATTGGTAACTACTGCCTACTGCCTTGGGAGCCGGTGGCTGAGCAGACAGAACACTGGACGCGTGATCCTGTGGTCCCGGTTTGATCCCGGCGCCGGAGAGAAACAATGGGCTGAGTTTCTTTTACCTTGATGCCCGTTACCTAGCAGTAAATAGGTACCTGCGAGTTAGTCAGCTGTCACGGGTTGCTTCCTGGAGGTGGAGGCCTGGTCGAGGACCGGGCCGCGAGGACACTAATCCCCGAAATCATCTCAAGATAACCTCAAGATACTCTTCTTTGTAGTGTCTTCAGATGGGAGTAAGAGGCCCGTCAGGTCCATGAGGGGTCGCGGCCGGCCGCATGACACTGTCAGATGCAGGCCAGGGACTAGCCCGAGACCTTCAGCCTCATTCATATGCTGCGACTCGCGCTCTGGTCAGGCGGGGGTTAGGGACCTTGTCTGGAGCCTTCCACAACAACTTGGTATCTCATTTTCCCACCGCAGCTTTTCACAGCCACTCATAAACTGGGTAACATCGGCATAATATGGGAATTGTTGACCAACCACACACTAGAAGTTGAAGGACGACGACTTTCGGTCCGTCCTGGACCATTCTCAGTCGCTTGTGAATGGTCCAGGACGGACCGAAACGTCGTCGTCCCTTCAACTTCTAGTGTGTGGTCTGGTCACATACTTCACCACGTTATTGTGACTCATCGCCTGCATAATATGGGAAGTTGGCAAATATTAAACCTTTTTTAAAAACCTAAATAGAACTCTTACAAGGCAAATTACACAGTCTATGTTAGAGTGATGCTGGAATATGCAGCGCCAGCCTGGAATCCGTAACTTGTGAAGCGCAAACAAAATTAGTTAATGCAGAGGTCTGCAGGAAGAGTAATGCCGGAACAAAGCGCTTTATTAAGTATGCTTAACTAAGTATGCTTAGTTAAGTATGCTTGGTATGCCTTCTTGCCATGCCCTGTGGCTGGGGGGGGGGATAGGTGCCCTGAAGCTACATAGACACCCTGTACCCCCCCTCCCCCCCAAGTGGCAAGGGGAGTTAGGGGGGCAACTTAGCTGAATCTCACACCTTACAGGTGAAAAGAAACAAGAGGGGATATGATCGCAACATAGAAGATACTGAGGGAAATTGACAAGGCGGATATGAACGGCCTCTTTAAATTAAGATAAAATAATACAAAGGATACAGGCGGAAATTGGGAACGCAAATATGCCGAAGAAATGGAAATAAATTCTCGTACTGTGTACGGGAGGTCAACAAGTGGAATGAACTGAAGTAGAAGTTGTGGAAGTCACCTCCATCCATAACTCAAGACCAATTTGACAAGGATTGGACCGTCAGAAAATTAAATATAACGCAATAAGTACAACATGACTAGAGTCACGACACAAGGAGTTAGACCTTGTTTCACCGTACTGATAGGAAGTTTTTCTCCCCCGGGCCACACACCTGCCCCAGCCTCCACATTACCACATTAACAACACCAACAATCTGCCGGGGGGTAATTACTCTCTTCCCGCGCTGGAGCTGTCTTAGGCTTTTGACAGTCAAAGTGGTTACAGACACCGTGGGCAGCGGATCTTCTCTTCCAATCTCAAAGTATTCAATCACAAGTTAGTGTAAGAATAATTGTATATTGTTTAACTCCGGTGCCGGTATGAGAAGGATGTTATATGGCGCCATGTGGATAGTATGTGTGCCTGTCCTTCTCTACTGAAACGTTCATATTCCAGGCACTAAAAGCTGGCACCTTCAGTAATAACCACCTGCTGACAACACCGTCACATCTGCATGCATCAACGACAAGCTGATTTAAACCTTGTGTCTTGTGAGCACAAGGCAGGTTCTGCTTTTCACAGCTGAATCGGAAGTGCCCCCAGTTTCCTTGCTTCGTAGCAAGGGCAGCGACCGTCCCCGACTGAATATTTTTTGTCCTAATGAAATCTGCCAAAGCTTTCTTGCATGCAGTATTAGATGGAAGTGTTACACGCAGACACGAAGAGTGGGGGGGGAGGGGTAGAGTAGGTGAGAGGGAGAGTGCAGGGCAGAATGATAAACATAAAAGAGAGGAGGAAAATTTACAGCAGGGTTTCGAGTGGATAAGTTGTCAATGCTTAGGGTTCCTACCAAATCATTCTGTCTATATTAATTAATTTTGTTGGGACAGGCAGCCATTGAATATATGTTAGGTTTATATCGAGGTCCCCCAAAGATCGAACTACTGACCTCCATATACAACCTCACAACAATTGACTAACTCCCGGGTACTTAACGTACTGCTAGGCGAACAGATGCATTAGTGAGAGGAAACATGCTTAACCATTTCTGTCCTGCCCGTGATTGGAACCCGGGATTCCCGATGTAAGTCGAGAATGGATCAAATTGTACTACCGAGACCCATCCTTTTCATCATAGCGGAAACTCCTCATCGCCAAGAAGCAGTATTAATATTAGACAACATCGATGGCGGATCAGATTGTGAAACAAAATTGAATACACGTTGCCACGTGCTCAAACATCCCTAACACCAGCCGTCACGTACGCAGTACACTCCGCTATATACCAAACATCAACTATAGCGCCGCTGTTCCTAATATTAACGCACAAGATAAACAACACCAGTTTTGTCTCACTATTGTGATGCTGGATACAAACTAAGTGAGTGTGAGCTCGTGCCTCCGTTTTCTGTATTTGTGTCTCGAGACATATATCTCTTGTCAGCTGGTGCCTGGTCCCGACATATGCGAAGCCTTCCCATTGGTCGTTGAGGTCGGTGACGTCACGAGGTCTCCGTGTTACCCAATCATAAATCTGGGGCACGCTGCAATAACGACGTCACCTCATGCTGAGAGCCTCAGGGACGGAGGGTGGAGGTGAGTAGGGTTCACGGAGGGGGTACTGGAAGTTAGTGGGGGTCAGGGAGTAGGGCTGGGAGTTATTGGGGTCAGGAACGAGGATGGGGGTGGATAGTTTTGGGAGGATAGTGGGGGTCAGGGACGGAAGGTAAGGGTTAGGTAGAGGGGGTCAGGGACAGAGATGCGTGAGTTTTGGACAATTTACAGTCCCAGGACATTAACCTTTTTTTCAGAAACATCTCTGTTTAGAATGTAATTATTTTTTGTTAATTTCCTGACTACATATTTCCTCATTTAGAGACGAAGGCTTAACAAAATTTCCAATTAAGCAGTAAATATGATTGAAATGATCAGGTTGTTAG
>WNGS01169498.1:11405195-11421766 GCA_020271785.1 Procambarus virginalis
TCCTCCCCCCACTCCCCGACCAGTGCTCAACCCCCCCTCCCGTCACCCTCCATATACTGGAGAACATTTACACACACGTATAACTCCTCGTATTGTTAATCTTCGGTACGGGTTTCTGCCATCTACAAATGTGTTTTTCCAGCGCTTGAAAAGAAAAGAGGAGCAGCAAACAGCGGGTATCCCCACAGGGCGGCTCCGGGAGCTCCCCCTCACACACACACACACACACACACACACACACACACACACACACACACACACACACACACACACACACACACACACACACACACACACACACACAATTACCAGAATGTGTGTCTAATAATATAATATATATTAGGAGTATTCCTTGATGGTAGATGAAGACTTACTTTATAGCTCGTTTGGTAGAGACTAAGTACTGGTCCTTCAAGTACTTGGGGGGCCTGCTTCTCTAGCTCTCCATATCTAGTCAAACATAAGACTAAATGGAGAAGGTTCAAAGGTTGCCACCAGAATAGTACCCGGGCTGAGAGGTATGAGCTACGAGGAGAGGCTAATTAAGGGAGTTAAACCTCACGTCGCTGGAAGACAGAAGAGTTAGGGGGACATGATCACCACATACAAGATTCTCAAGGAATTGATAGGGTAGATAAGGACAGAAATTTAACACAAGGGCACAAGCACTAGGGGACACAGGTGGAAATTAAGTGTCCAATGAGCCACAGAGATATTAGAAAGAACATTTTTAGGGTCAGTAGTAGACAATGGAAGCATAGAAGTGATGTGGTGGAGGCTGACTCCATACACAGTTTCAAGTGTAGATATGATAGAGCCCAATAGGCTCAGGAACCTGTACACCTGTTGATTGACGGTTGTGAGGCGGGACCAAAGAGCCAGAGCTCAATCCCCGCAAACACAACTAGGTGAGTACAACTAGGTGAGTACACAGTACTATTCAGTATATGATTCCTTTAAAAGCGTCAGGTTTATATGCACGTGGCTCCGTTTTCTTTGACGTTTTGACAGTAGACTCCTCCAAAAATGACGACCCACTGACATACCAGCCTGGGTTCAGATTCACGAAGCAGTTACGCAAGCACTTACGAACTTGTACATCTTTTCGCAATCTTTGGCGGCTTTGTTTACAATTATTAAACAGTTAATGAGCTCCGAAGCACCAGGAGGCTGTTTATAACATTAACAGTTGATTGGGAAGATTTGATGCTTGTAAACTGTTTAATAAATGTAACCAAAGCCGTCAAAGATTGAGGAAAGAGTACACGTTCGTTAAGTACTTGCGTAACTGCTTCGTGAATCTGGCTCCCCTAACCCTCCAATTCAGAACAAACTGCAGACGGAATATTGGTACACACGCGGCCGCTTGTATTTCAACCACAGTTCTTTACAAGTTCTCTTACAAAGAGCGTCGCTTTTCGCTCGTACGCGTTACATAAGGCCAACAATTGTACTAGAAAAATGGAAGCGGCTGGCGAAAGTGACGTACTGTCCCGTTTTCTGTTTTGGGTCCTCTGGTAGGTTAGGAGAGACCACTTTAAATACGGTTTTATGACCTTAAGAGGGCAAGCTGAATATTTCTATCCACCCAAACTCGTGTATGAACATCTTACACTTGTAAATCCAACGGTGTCATGTCTTACGGTATCTGGTAATGCGTTCCCCGACACTATTCCCAAAACCCGTATTTACCCAGGTCTTTCCTCAATCTACACTGCTCCAGTTTATCTCCATTATATTCTGACACAGTGCCCCATCTGTAGTTCCTAATATTAAGCCTCTACCCACATAGTGCTGGCTCCGGGGATCACTGTCCTAGCTGCCCGGTCTCTGACCAGGCCTCCTGGCTGGTGGTGTGATCAACCAGGCTGTTAGATGCCGCAGTTCCCGGTTGATCACGTATCCATTGGAGGTGTTTGCAAAGTGCTTTTGAACAGAGACCGGCTATAATTCCTCTGTCCATGCTCTTTCTAATCTACAAGAACGTGACGGGACCAATGTTGTTCCTGCTTCGGTTTGTGTTGAACAAGTCTTCTATAGTAGTTAGTGTGTTGTGTCTTTGGTGGCGGTCTAGTGCCTCGCCTGAGGGTACTGCCTGGCATGGCCTTGTTTGGCAAGCAAAGGGTGCCATCGGCCTGCAGGCCGCTCCAAACAATAGCCTGGTGGCCCAAGCTCTCAGAAGTCAAGCCTGGCCTCGGGCCGGGCTTGGGGAGTAGAACTACTCCCAGAACCCCATCAAGCAGGAAACTGCCGGCCAACACAACGGAACTATTAGCCGTCACACACACACACACACACACACACACACACACACACACACACACACACACACACACACACACACACACACACACACACACACACACACACACACTGCCTACGTGAGGCCAGTCTTAGAGTATGCCGCCTCATCATGGAGTCCCCATCTAAAGAAGCACATAATGAAACTGGAAAAGGTTCAGAGGTTTGCAACGAGACTCGTCCCAGAGCTACGAGGGATGGGGTATGAGGAGCGCCTGGGGGAACTATGCCTTACGACACTAGAAAGAAGAAGGGAGAGGGGGGACATGATAGGAACGTATAAAATACTCAGAGGGATTGACAGAGTGGACATGGACGAAATGTTCACACGGAATAGTAACAGAACGAGGGGACATGGATGGAAGTTAGAAACTCAGATGAGTCACAGAGATGTTAGGAAGTTCTTTTAGCGTGAGAGTAGTGGGAAAGTGGAATGCACTTAAGGAACAGGTTGTGGAAGCCAATACTATTCATAATTTAAAACCAGGTATGATAGGGAAATGGCATAGGAGTCATTGCTGTAAACAACTGATGCTCGAAATGCGGGATCCAAGAGTCAATGCTTGATCCTGCAGACACATATAGGTGAGTACACACACACACACACACACACACACAGTATAAAATCGCAGACAAAAATACAAGCGATAAAATACAGTAAAAGGTGAAATATGAGGCGTGTGTCTGGGCGCCTCAAGGCCACAACGGAGTTGAAATCTCCCAAACATTACAGTACAACATTACAGTAAATGTGTATGACCCAAGCATTACAGTAAATGTGTATGAAAGACAATGTGGATAGTTTGGACTAACACTGACATTTCAAACCAACCAAAATATATATCCCAAACTGCACAATCACCCCCCCACAGTCCCAGGTCACTTACGCAAGACGCATATATATTTATAGAAAATAAATGATATTTGTCGCTTTCGAATAAATACAATTTAACAAACTCGTTAAACATTTAAAGTCATAAAGATATATACATATATTATATATTTATATATATATTATATATATTATAATATATTATATATATATATTATATATATTATATATATATATATATATATATTATATATATTATATATAATATATATATGTCGGGCTGAACTCAAATGTTTAGACGTTAAAATAAAACGGCCAATTCTCGCCTGACTTCTAGTGTGAGCCTAATTGAGGCTTTTCGCAAGAGCCTGTCTTCTTGAGATTATCATGAGATGATTTCGGGCTTAGTGTCCCCACGGCCCGGTCCTCTACCAGGCCTCCTTTTTGTTCAATAAACCTCACAATATAACTAAAAACTGGTGAAAAGAATGATTCCATTGTCGTAATTGAATCTGTATAATAGTAGCTACGAAAGATGAATTTGAGCACGCAATCATTCTTCAAAATCTAAAGTAGAATACGTGTTTGTCTAAAGTAGGCGACCAGAGACACGGGGGCAGTCTCACACAAATTTCCAGCATGACACATGATAGGGGAATGAGAGATAGTGGAGCATCATAGCCAGTCGGGGTAGATCACCCTGCCACCCTTTGCAAAAATATCGGTACAAGCGACAAGCTATTTTCCATGGTCTGAAGTGAAATCATGGATGCGTTTTCCGTAGAGTTGTAATCAGTTTTTTTTTCCATACCCATTGTCATGATGCACCGGGAGCTTAGCAATTACTTTCTTTATTCGTGTTCTTGAGGATATCCTCATAATGTACTTAAATTTACCAGTGCTGACTACTGTCCACTCGGTCCTGTAAGACTAACCATCCTGTGTGATTTGGGCGGGTGTGTGTGGTGTTTAGTAACACGTAACTATAGTTCTTGACGCATTTTTTTTATTACATTAGGTACATCTGCATTAGTGCACACACTGTACTCCCTTTCATATAGTCTAGGGAAGCTGCACAGACACATTTGTACCTTAATGTGTTGATAAATATTAAATCAGTTCTCCCCCCACACGAGAGGCGTCGGGAGGGGGAATAGAGACCCAGGAAGTAGTGATATAAATGAGGTTTGTGAATGGGTTGTGGTTTTGATTGATTTTGTGAGGTTTGTGATTGGGTTTGTGATTGGGTTTGCGAGGTTTGTGAATGGGTTTGTGAGGTTGTGAATGGGTTTGTGAGTTTTGTGAAATGGGTTTGTGAGGTTTGTGAATGGGTTTGTGAGGTTTGTGAATGGGTTTGGAAGGTTTGTGATTGGGTTTGTGAGGTTGGTGATTAACGCTAGCGAAGCTTATCGTTCTCTGCGATTCTCCCAACAGCGAGACAACAAGTGCCTTTCTTTCTTACACATCAAGACACACATCTTATATATACTATGTCTTCCCTCCACTTTCCTTACCGGCTGTTAAGTAATCTGCTTGAGAGGGAAACTGTCTCCCCCCCCCCCCCCCCAACGTCCTAACTACAAACAAAACCAAGTCAATCACTTTCTTGTAAGAAAATAAGTGACGTACAAATACAAGGCCAATATGAACAAGTTTTGCTTTTCAGAAAAAAATCTGTATGAGGCGCCTTGAAACGCAGACAATATTTAAAAGGTATACTCGGCAAGTATTAAACAATGTTCAATGTTCCCGCAATAGTATATATTTTGTTTAGCCAAACAGAAGATTAGAAAACAGCAACAATATCCAATCACAGAATAAGCTATTATTATGCAGGCGATGAGTCACAATAACGTGGCTAAAGTATGTTGACCAGACCACACACTAGAAGGTGAAGGGACGATGACGTTTCGGTCCGTCCTGGACCATTCTCAAGTCGATTGTGACAATTGACTTGATAATGGTCAAGGACGGACCGAAACGTCGTCGTCGTCCCTTCACCTTCTAGTGTGTGGTCTGGTCAACAAGCTATTATTAAAGTATATTCAGAGGAACGAACATTAGACTGCAAACTGCATCAGACTGACGGATTCAACAACCATTTATATGAAAGAAAATGTATAGATATAGTTACTACCATTCACAGTAGGTCTAACCATCAGTTGTACATAAATATCTCTTGAGGTTATCTTGAGACGATTTCGGGGCTTTTTTTAGTGTCCCCGCGGCCCGGTCCTCGACCAGGCCTCCACCCCCAGGAAGCAACCCGTGACAGCTGACTAACACCCAGGTACCTATTTTACTGCTAGGTAACAGGGGCATAGGGTGAAAGAAACTCTGCCCATTGTTTCTCGCCAGCGCTTGGGATCGAACCCAGGACCACAGGATCACAAGTCCAGCGTGCTGTCCGACCGGCTCCCCTACAACCTAAAACTTTAAAAAGAATCTTTAAGGTATCCAATAAACCTCTAATATTGTGTGTGAAAGGCGCGTTAATAGCCCATTTCACATTACTAACTATCCTAACGCTCTAGTATGCAGTCAACCTCAAATATCAACTTTAATACGCATAACGCAAAGGGAACTGCAGGCGGCCTGATGGCAGCCCGTCAACCACAAACTATTTACGTCCACCCGAACACTCGCATGTATAACCTCCGCTTGAAACAACCCAGCAACCCCATGGTAAACAATGGTTACATATTTACTCTTTACCCCTCTCCTATACTACTAAACCTTCCTATTATCACGTCTTGCATGATATTCTTCGCCAGGGTGACCTACATCTATCTATCTCTATATCTATCTCTATATCGATCTCTCTATATAATTATATATATATATATATATATATATATATATATATATATATATATATATATCTATATATATCTATCTTCCTATATCTATATATCTATCTCCCTATATCTATATATCTATCTCCCTATATCTATCTATCTCTCTCTATATATCTATCTCCCTATATCTATCTATCTCTCTTTATATCTATCTATATCTATCTATATATTTATCTCTCTCTAAAGAAAAAAAACGTTACCAATAGACTAGCGAATTATCACTACAAATATTACCGAGATGTTTATCCTGCCGCCTGTATTCTTGCTGGCCACCAACATCCAGACAATTTGGCACTAAATCTCAAAACAGTATTAAAAAACCTTACCACAAAAATTATAGATAGGATCAACTCTACATCCAATGCAAATTTAACATTTATTAAATTAACTGAGTGGCGCTTCACACTGAATTTAAACTTAATATTTTGATCAGGTGTAAATTACGTGAAATCGAGATTCCATACAAGTTGTAACCCTTTTTTCTCCACCTGTGTGTTTTTTTCCTGTAATGATTAAATTATTACAAAAGCCAGAGTCAAAGTTGAGTGGTCGCAATAGCGAGGACATCGTTCTATGCTCGTATACACGAATACTTTAACAGGAACGATGCGCAAGAGTCCTATTGCCAATATCAAATGATTCTTTAACTACCCCCCTTTTACGATTTATGGGACCAGTTTAAGACTCAAACTGTAATTTATTACATAATGGGAGACCTGGACCTGACTGATCATGCGGTCATTCACTTTCAATGTTGCATTCCCCTCTCCTCCCCCCATCAACACAATTGGGGAGGGGTAGTCAGAGTTAAATAAGGGAGGGGAGAGTTAGAAAATGGGGGGGGGGGTGATAAGATAGATAGATAATAGGATTGTCCCCAGCGGATTAACCAGGCTCTAGTAATTAATGTTTCATCAACATGTTTATCAACATAAATTCATTGTTAGATTAATGTTATTTAACCAAGACTTATCAGGGGAGGGGGTAGAGGAATAATTAACATGACTTCACATCATTAGTGTGTCTGACATCACAATACTTTCCGAACACTGTTCGATATTCACCATATCCCACGTTCGGAATCTAACGGCAAATATTTCACTAGCGACCACATTAGCACCTTGTGAGGTGGGAAATATACCTGATGTCCACCTTGGAGACTGCGTCTATATTAAATATCAATTTGTTATTTAATTATATCATACAATTCGAGCATGTTGGATTGAACAACCACTGAACCCTTAATAGCCAAGGATAAAACAAGAGAGATTAGCGCTGGATAACAAGTACAGTTTAAGAATGAATTACAGAAGGTAATATGAAAGTATTTAAAGAAATCTATTAACTTCTCTGCAAAATAAACCATTTAAATTCAACACCAATATGACGTCATACCTTCTGCTTACCAAATATAAACAAAAATTTTATATTTTGATTCGGTTTCCATACAGTTGTGATGACTTAGATGGGGAAGAAAGGAACTATCTGGGGAAAGCGCCAAGCCATTACGACTATATAGCACTTGGAAGGGGGGTCAGGATAAGGATTTGGGATGGGACGGAGGGAAAGGAATAGTGCCTAACCACTTGGACGGTCGGAGATTGAACGCCGACCTGCCATTGACCCCACTGGCACACCAAGCTACTGTAAATATAGACTGATTAACGGGGGTGTTCGGAAGAGAATTAACCAATTACCAAAAGGAGGAAGACGAATTGGAGGCAATCTCGAACGTAATTAAAGAAGCACTTCGCAGATAATAAGGAGTAACCAGATGAAGGAAAGTCTAAAGTAATATGGATTATCAACATTACTTATCCTTGGTAACTTGCGAGAGTCTCCAGGCAAGCACCAGCATCCTGGCCGAGCTGGCGTGGTGCCCCTTGCGGCCGTCTTCCAATAAGAAGCCATTAAGAAAACAAATCCACAAGGGCCGTGCCGAGGGTTCGAACAAGTATAAGTATAATATAAGTGGATATATGTGAAGATATAAGTGATTTGTTCATTTGATGCATCACGTTATTGTGATTTGTGTGTGTCAAGCCATTAAGAGCTTTACATAACATTCCGGGTGTCAGTTCGCCATCCTGCCCAGCTGATGGCTCGCCCGTTTCTCACAAATACCATCGTCACCTCTATATTGGCCGTCATGGACCCACACTGGACCTTGGGGCCCACCCCAACCCCCACACCACACCTTGGGGCCCACCCCCACCGCACCACTAGCATATACGATGAGATGAACCCCTCAATCTACATATAAAACACCGACTATTTTAAATTTTAGTACATTACAAGCTGGATACCAAACCCATCCATGCGATGGTCTACAGGATGGGCATGGGGGAAGAGGGAGGTTTCCAGCGTGGCCACTGAAACTGCCACTGTTGTTCGTGTGTGGCTCAGACCATGGCCCGAAGCCACCCAGCAAAATGCACCTCAGGATGAAGCCATGAGGACACTGGTTACACCTCACTAAGCCGGCGATGAGTCACAATAACGTGGCTAAAGTATGTTGTCCAGACCACACACTAGTAGGTGATGGGACGACGACGTTTCGGTCCGTCCTGGACCATCCTGAATGGACTTGAGAATGGTCCAGGACGGACCGAAACGTCGTCATCCCTTCCCCCTTGAAGTGTGTGGTCTGGTCAACACCTCACTACGCCATTTGATAGAATAGAACACCACTCACCGGCATGGTAGGAGGAGAATGCATGAGCTGATTTGGTTCCTGATCATCTGGCTCTTCAACACTGCTCCACGATTCCTTCCGGTTCTTTGACTTCTTTTTCTTAGCACCTGCAGACTTAGCAGACACGTTGAGGCCATCCTTCCAGTTCTCCATAGGCTGAAGTGCACCAGGGCCGTCCTGCGAGCGGTGGCACTTGGCGAGACGCGAGTGTGGGTGCCGACGGAGGCTCCTACTCTCCCCTGATTTGTGCTGGCGGCGAGTACCTTGTCCTAGAAAAGGAAGAACAACTCACATTACTTCCCACTCAACTATTTTTCAAAATAAAAACTAAATAAATCTCCGCAATGCAGTGAAAGGGTGTGTGTGTGTGTGTGTGTGTGTGTGTGTGTGTGTGTGTGTGTGTGTGTGTGTGTGTGTGTGTGTGTGTGTGTGTGTGGTGTGTGTGTGTGAATGTGTATGTATGTACTCGCATGGTTGTGCTTGCGAGGGTTGAGCTCTGGCTCTTCCCCGCAAGCACAACTAGGTGAGTACATACATACACATACACACACATACACATATGTGTATGTGTGTGTGTGTGTGTATGCATGTGGGGGGGGGGGGGGGAGAGAGGCGGCAGCCAACACGCAAAATTTATGGAGAACACGAACAGGGTCATAAAGGAGATCAAAGCTTCAAATGAGAAGGGAGAATGAAGTTGACAGCAAGAGACCATTGTAAAAACACCTAATGTGGTGAAGCCAATGCCGGCACAAAGGGGAGGGTGAAGCCAACGCCGGCACAAAGGGGGAGGGTGAAGCCAACGCCGGCACAAAGGGGGGAGGTGAAGCCAACGTCGGCACAAAAGGGGGGGTGAAGCCAACGTCGGCACAAAGGGGAGGGTGAAGCCAACGTCGGCACAAAGGGGAGGTGAAGCCAACGCCGGCACAAAGGGGGGGGTGAAGCCAACGTCGGCACAAAGGGGAGGGTGAAGCCAACGCCGGCACAAAGGGGAGGTGAAGCCAACGTCGGCACAAAGGGGAGGGTGAAGCCAACGTCGGCACAAAGGGGAGGTGAAGCCAAGTCGGCACAAAGGGGAGGGTGAAGCCAACGCCGGCACAAAAGGGGGGGTGAAGCCAACGCCGGCACAAAGGGGGGAGGGTGAAGCCAACGCCGCACAAAGGGGAGGGTGAAGCCAACGTCGGCACAAAGGGGAGGGTGAAGCCAACGTCGGCACAAAGGGGAGGTGAAGCCAACGTCGGCACAAGGGGAGGGTGAAGCCAACGTCGGCACAAAGGGGAGGGTGAAGCCAACGTCGGCACAAAGGGGAGGGTGAAGCCAACGCCGGCACAAAGGGGGGGTGAAGCAACGCCGGCACAAAGGGGGGAGGTGAAGCCAACGCCGGCACAAAAGGGATGGTGAAGCCAACGCCGGCACAAAGGGGGGAGGTGAAGCCAACGCCGGCACAAAGGGGGGAGGTGAAGCCAACGTCGGCACAAAGGGGAGGGTGAAGCCAACGTCGGCACAGCACAAAGGGGAGGGTGAAGCCAACGTCGGCACAGCACAAAGGGGAGGGTGAAGCCAACGTCGGCACAAAGGGGAGGGTGAGCCAACGCCGGCACAAAAGGGGGGGTGAAGCCAACGCCGGCACAAAAGGGGGGATGAAGCCAACGCCGGCACAAGGGAGGAGGTGAAGCCAACGCCGGCACAAAGGGATGGTGAAGCCAACGCCGGCACAAAGGGGGGAGGTGAAGCCAACGCCGGCACAAGGGGGGAGGTGAAGCCACGCCGGCACAAAGTGGGGTGAAGCCAATGCCGGCACAATGGGTGTGAAGCCAACGCCGGCACAATGGGTGGTGAAGCCAACTCCGGCACAATGGATGGTGAAGCCAACGCCGGCACAATGGGTGGTGAAGCCAACTCCGGCACAATGGGTGGTGAAGCCAACGCCGGCACAATGGGTGGTGAAGCCAACGCCCCAAGCTATGAGACAACATTAAATCCCCCCCCCCCATCACTTCACACAAAATCAAATTATAGATTACATATAGGCCGGCCTATACAACACTATTTACAAAAAAAAAAAATCCACAGTTAGCCATTATTCTGAAAGCCAATTAGAGAGCAGAAATTAGGAACAATTTGAATTAAACAATTTATAAATAAAAAAATCCACCAAACAAAAAAAGTCTACAAATGTTATTTCTAAATGTGTAATCTAATAGGCTACTGAATAATGTCCACAATTATAAACATTAACACCGCAAGTTAATGAACACTTACTTACTGTTAAGTGTAATTAACACAAGGCAACACAGTCTCACCGGCACGGCAGAATAATTATCATTCACATTGCTAATTACCGAGCCACGTATTAGTCAAAAATCGCACACAATACGGGAGAAACGCTAAAATATAATCGCTAGTTTCTGCTGACCGCGACCGCAAGCACACACACACTGCTAAAGCTTCACTGACACCTTCACTATCGGGCAGTAAAGTGGCGTGATCACCGCGGTAGGAGACTGACGGAGAGGGTATAGTGACAGTGTGGCGTCGCGGACCTGAATGGTCGTCAGTCAGGGCACCACACTGTCTTCTGTGTCGTAGCTCTTGCCGCCACAGACCCTCAGCGCTCGGGCCAACACAGTGCTAGCCTACCGTGATCATAAGGGCTCAATTTAAGGCCCCCGACACGCGTGTGTGGACCATGAGCGCCGCCGGCCCACAGGTATTACGTGGGGCGGAGCATCACGCGGATGTGGACCGCTTCAAACCACTCCCACTCCTGTCCTCCAACCGCCCACTAAGCCCACCCACAGCCCTCCATGGGCAGTCCACACCACTCAACCATCCGTGGACAACCCAACACCATCCGCAACCATTTACAGCCAACGTCGCCCCATCCACAACCCTCCAGTCGTTACCGTCCACCACACAACCCAAAGACCGTGAACGTACCCCAAGTCCAAATTTACGGTTTCTATTGATAAAGGCGAAGCTTTCGTCTGTAATCAACCCCCATTAAATTCCGTGTACTATAATAAAGATACAGAAATAACATATGTAAACACACATGACATGGATGAGAGAAGTCTGCCATTGACCATTACACACTCTTAGTCCCAGTGTCGTGTGACATTTGAGGAGTTAAAAATTAATGAAAAACAAAACTTACAAGGTCAACAACTCCCATATATTTGGAAAAATTGTCCGGGTATCTGGTAATGAAAGTATTTTAAGTGCGTTTATGTCAGCCTGTGAGTGTGTCTTCAGAGCTGGTAGACTACGTCTGAGAATGGCCCCAGCAGTTCACCCTTGAGTCAGGCTTCTCGTACTTCATCTGTTTTACCTAATTTGTGAAAATAAAACAAAATTGTGGACTAACGAGCACCATGATTGATAGTTTGGTCAGCGTAAGGTTCCTACGCAGACCGTACAAAGGCGACGCATTTGTAACCTCGTCCCCCACCCAATCACAGACAAGCCTGTTCTCCATTTAATACTCTGTAAAAAAATGAAACAGTTTTGCCTATCAAGAAATTTATAAACAAGTATCCACCTAACCTATCGAGGCTGACACGGAAAACGTCAATAAACGGCGATTTCGATTTGTAGTATTACGTCGCATTGTCAGCCGATTGGTTGATTCAATAGAAATTATGACTTGCCAGGTGATTGGACAGGTTGCATAGGCCCCGGTCGTGCCTCTAATGCCTATGGCCTCCCCCTCCCCCTTACAGGCACCGAGCCAATTTCCCTCCGAGCACTGAATCACTGCCACACCTCTTCCCTGCATCCATTTTTCAAGGACTTCCACAATTAAAGCATCACCCAGGAGAGGCCTCTTCCTCCCACTTTCTGTTCCCGCCCAGTCCTGCCTTTGCTAGGCTCTTCAAGCACCCAGACATTTCCCAACGTAAATACTATGCAAATGTTTTCAATGTACCTATTGTAGGTATACCGTAGACCATGTAGTGGAAGCCCACACATCACATGTCAAGAACATGGAATGTTCTAGCAACAGTAAACTAATGGATAACCTTTTTGCTTTGGCAATTCTGGCTTTGAAATCTAATCTGACCAATCAGGAAGGGCTGTATTTGAGTCAACCAATCAAAGCGCACCCAATTTTGAGTTCAGCCAATTAAAGTGAGCCATGGGGATTTGAAACACGTGCTGGACCAACATGATGCAACATTCCTGTTAGCAGCAGCTAAGGGGCGGGATTATCACGAGTTGAGGCTGCAACAGAAGACCTTTATTTGTCGATAAGATCACCAGCTGGCGTGCAAGAGATCCACTTGCTACAATCAAGCGGGTTAACACATTTATGGGCCCCAAACGTTACGATAAATTCTGTAAACATTGCAGTGAATACCAGCGATGTCTGGTGAAAACTCCTACAATATCAAACATGAAAAAGAGCACTCCTGCTGAAGGGATTTAAAAGTGTGAATCCAAAGACAATTCAGGTACACAAATGTCAGGAGCTGAGGATTTACATGTCCACCTTAAGTCGTCTCCCGTAGAAGAATTATATCGCAAGTGGCTGTGCCTGGCTAGAGAAGCCTACAGCTCACCTTGTAGGGTTTTAATATTTGTTTTAAGAGTTCCTACAAGACCAAGCAGAAGAAAGTGATTATTATAATAATTGTCGTATTTAATAATTATCACTCTTCCTTCTGCTTGGTCTTGAAGGGGGCCGGCCTCGAGTGGAAGAGAGCTGTGACGATCTCTGTCTGGAACCCGTAGGTACGGGACCTGGGCGTCCACCTCCTGGGGCTCGTGCGGCCCCCAGGCTCTGCTTCAAGAGGCTGGGGTCGTTCTTGCCCTTAATGGGGTGGTTCTTCTCCGGCCCCGACCACGGCGGTCTCCGGGTTTGGAGTCCCTGTGCCTTCTTTCACCAACTTCGAGGTCAACTCACAATTCCTGCGGCGGCGCTGGAATCAATCGTATTGGCGTTTGCCTTTTCATTGGAGAATTTCGGCGCCGTGGAGATGGGGGGGGGGGGGGGACATGCTGCTTGGGTAACAGCTTCTCCTGCGTATCAACCTACCCTGGAGAGGCCACTCTAGACCGACAACCAGAGCGCAACTCCATAATCTCCTGAGACTGATGGATGCCTACTAATATTTGAGCGATGTCTGATATATATGTCTATAGATCTATTTGTGTCTGCAGGATCTAGCTCTCATGGACCCCCGCTTTTCTAGCCGGTGGTTGTCTAATGCAAAGACGACCTATTTCCCTATCATACCCGCTTTTAAAGTTATGAATGGAGTTTGCCTCGACAACCTCCTCCTCCTGGTCAGTCCATTTACTCACTACCCTCACGCTACAGGAAAACTTTCTAACATCCATATGAAACATCCGAGTCTCAAGCTTCCATCCGTACCCTCTTGTTCTGTTGATATTCATCGTAAATATGTCTGTTTCCACCCTGTCTATCCCTCTAAGTATTTTATACGTATGTATCAAGTCCCCTCCTCTCCCTCCTACTTTCTAATGTCGTCAGGATTAGCTCATTCAGTCTGTCTTTGTACCGCATCCCTCGCAACTCTGGAACGGGTCTCGTTGCAAACTTCTGCAGTTTTTCGAACTTCTTTTTTTCAGTGATCTAAATTGATTGTGCGCGCTTGGTTATTATTGTATATAATTTAGTGTCAAGTATGAACATTCAAAACTGATCAGTCTCGCACACGCCGAATTGATAAGTATTAATTCATTTAGTCAAGGGTAATTTTAGCTTAGTTTGTTATGACGGAAATACAAAGAAATAAAAATATTTGCAAGTTTTTATTAACTTAAGTCTTGGTGCATATTTAAGATTATTTTTTCTGTACGAATGTAAGTCTTTAGTTCTATTTTTTTTGGTTCCGATTGAAAGATTAGGAATTTAGTCTTAACAGAATTATGAGTCATGAACTTAGGCACAAAAAACTAATCTCAACTATGTATATTTATACGCAGCAGAGTGACAGGTGTCCTATCTCTTTACCAAGGATTTTACCAATGGGTAAAAATTGAGAGCAGTCATAGCGTTCTCCGCCAAATGCTTTATTATTATTATTAACATCTTTACTGACAAAATTAATTGCAATTTTGCCTAATCTGAAGATTTCGATTAAGTCTTATTAAAGTGAGGATAATGCTGGTATGCAGTCACGCAGGACAGAGGGTCATACACAAAACAATAGATCTAAACTATAGGCGGAAGTACATATATATCAAATGCTACATACATTTAAGCGTAACGGGACAAGCAGGCGAGGACCCAATCAGGAGTCAGCTTCATCTCGTCAGGTGGACTGCGACCTTGGCAAGAATGCTAGCAAGAAAACCTCTGGACCAGACTAAATATAGATGTATAGTATCAGTATAAAATATGCATCACCCCAGTTTAAACTGGTTGAGTTGGCGCAAGTCAACTAACCGCTCACAGGAACGTTAGAATTGAAGTACTAGGTTTGGGGATCCTCAAACAAGATATCAATAATTTGATGTTTACAGCCTGGCAACAGAACGTTGTCAGGCATTCAGCGCCGAGGAGAGGGAGGACCTGCTGCTTGGGTAACAGCTTTTCCTCCATATCGACCTACCCTGGCTTTGCGCCCTAGTGAGGCCACTCCAGAGCACACCATAGTCTCCTGAGACTGATGGACGCCTACTACTACATCTTAAACAACACATTGTGAAATTAAGGAAATCATCTCCAGGGTGTAATAATGGCCTCACGCAATGGACGAGAAATGTTTATATTCTATACATCATGGCAGAATATAAGTCTTCACATAGAATAAATAAAACTAAAATAATCCATTTTCGTTTCACTTGTATTTGGATAGTTAGGTATAACTACAAGTGATGTAGTTATACCCAAGTATCCACATGCAAGTGATGTAATTATACCCAAGTATCCACATACAAGTGATGTAGTTATACCCAAGTATCCACATGCAAGTGATGTAATTATACCCAAGTATCCACATACAAGTGATGTAGTTATACCCAAGTATCCACATGCAAGTGATGTAATTATACCCAAGTATCCACATACAAGTGATGTAATTATACCCAAGTATCCACATACAAGTGATGTAATTATACCCAAGTATCCACATACAAGTGATGTAATTATACCCAAGTATCCACATACAAGTGATGTAATTATACCCAAGTATCCACATACAAGTGATGTAATTATACCAAGTATCCAAGTATCCACATACATCACTTGTATGTACTTATCCTTGCAGGAGTATACTCGTATTGTGATCGTGTGATGTGTTTACATTCTCCAGCAATATTTACAGAACAAAACTGGTGAAGGTCTGTTAAAGAAATTTCCGAGAGAGCTGGGCACTGTCTCGTGCCTGCAGTCAGTCACTGAAGTATTCATTGACGAAACCTGTATATCTTTTCCTCAAAGATGGCGGCTTGTTTTGTATTATGAACGGTGAACGAGGTCCAAGTCTTCTCAACCCAAACTAACAAGCACAGACTAAGCTGCCTTGCTCTGAAGATGTAGTAGGTTTCGTAATGTGGACCCGAGTGGTGCGTCACCAGACCAGGCACAAGCCGAAAAGAGCGTGAGACACGCAGACACTAGGAACCGGGACAGGAAGACAGGTGTGGTCACGAGAGAAAGCGTGAAGGAAGCAGCCCATCCTCCTAAAGATCTAAAAACGTCCAGGAAAACGAAAATAAACAAATGTCTTCTCCTATACCTAAGCCAGAGGAGCCAAACAGAAAACGGGACAGTACGTCACTTTTCGCGAGTCGCACCAGGAGAAATGGTAGTTATCAATGTATCAATAGTGGAGGGCCAGGGATGGGGGTGGGGGGGGGGGGAAGATTAGGTGAAAAGAAATTCACAAGGGCCTTTAGGATTCGAACCCATGCG
>WNGS01169498.1:11422766-11427766 GCA_020271785.1 Procambarus virginalis
TATTTGTTTTTTGTGTCTCTTTTGTGTCTTTCTGCAGGATCTAGCTGTAGCTTCATGGGACCCCCGCTTTTCTAGCCGGTGGTTGTCTAATGCAAAGAACGACCTATTTCCCTATCATACCCGCTTTTAAAGTTAGGAATGGAGTTTGCCTCGACAACCTCCCTCCTCCTGGTCAGTCCATTTACTCACTACCCTCACGCTACAGGAAAACTTTCTAACATCCATATGAAACATCCGAGTCCTCAAAGCTTCCATCCGTACCCTCTTGTTCTGTTGATATTCATCGTAAATATGTCCTGTTTCCACCCTGTCCCTATCCTCAATGTATTTTATACGTATGTATCAAGTCCCCTCCTCTCCCTCCTACTTTCTAATGTCGTCAGGATTAGCTCATTCAGTCTGTCTTTGTACCGCATCCCTCGCAACTCTGGAACGGGTCTCGTTGCAAACTTCCTTGCAGTTTTTCGAACTTCTTTTTTTCAGTGATCTAAATTGATTGTGCGCGCTTGGTTATTATTGTATATAATTTAGTGTCAAGTATGAACATTCAAAACTGATCAGTCTCGCACACGCCGAATTGATAAGTATTAATTCATTTAGTCAAGGGTAATTTTAGCTTAGTTTGTTATGACGGAAATACAAGAAATAAAAATAATTTGCAAGTTTTTATTAACTTAAGTCTTGGTGCATATTTAAGATTATTTTTTCTGTACGAATGTAAGTCTTTAGTTCTATTTTTTTTGGTTCCGATTGAAAGATTAGGAATTTAGTCTTAACAGAATTATGAGTCATGAACTTAGGCACAAAAAACTAATCTCAACTATGTATATTTATACGCAGCAGAGTGACAGGTGTCCTATCTCTTTACCAAGGATTTTACCAATGGGTAAAAATTGAGAGCAGTCATAGCGTTCTCCGCCAAATGCTTTTATTATTATTTAACATCTTTACTGACAAAATTAAGTGCAATTTTTGCCTAATCTGAAGATTTCGATTAAGTCTTATTTATTAAAGTGAGGATAATGCTGGTATGCAGTCACGCAGGACAGAGGGTCAATACACAAAACAATAGATCTAAACTATAGGCGGAAGTACATATATATCCAAATGCTACATACATTTAAGCGTAACGGGACAAGCAGGCGAGGACCCAATCAGGAGTCAGCTTCATCTCGTCCAGGTGGACTGCGACCTTGGCAAGAATGCTAGCAAGAAAACCTCTGGACCAGACTAAATATAGATGTATAGTATCAGTATAAAATATGCATCACCCCAGTTTAAACTGGTTGAGTTTGGCGCAAGTCAACTAACCGCTCACAGGAACGTAGAATTGAAGTACTAGGTTTGGGGATCCTCAAACAAGATATCAATAATTTGATGTTTACAGCCTGGCAACAGAACGTTGTCAGGCATTCAGCGCCGTGAGAGGGAGGACCTGCTGCTTGGGTAACAGCTTTTCCTCCATATCGACCTACCCCGGCTTTGCGCCCTAGTGAGGCCAATCCAGAGCACAACCATAGTCGCCTGAGACTGATGGATGCCTACTACTACATCTTAAACAACACATTGTGAAATTAAGGAAATCATCTCCAGGGTGTAATAATGGCCTCACGCAATGGACGAGAAATGTTTATATTCTATACATCATGACAGAATATAAGTCTTCACATAGAATAAATAAAACTAAAATAATCCATTTTCGTTTCACTTGTATTTGGATAGTTAGGTATAACTACAAGTGATGTAGTTATACCCAAGTATCCACATGCAAGTGATGTAATTATACCCAAGTATCCACATACAAGTGATGTAGTTATACCCAAGTATCCACATGCAAGTGATGTAATTATACCCAAGTATCCACATACAAGTGATGTAGTTATACCCAAGTATCCACATGCAAGTGATGTAATTATACCAACTACAAGTATGTAATACAGACAGGATTACAATCAAAGAGTTAACCCATATCCTAGGTAGTTTCCAATCCTCATGGTTACCAAGTATCCACATACAAGTGATGTAGTTATACCCAAGTATCCACATACAAGTGATGTAGTTATACCCAAGTATCCACATACAAGTGATGTAGTTATACCCAAGTATCCACATACATCACTTGTATGTACTTATCCTTGCAGGATATAGTGTATTGTGATCGTGTGATGTGTTTACATTCTCCAGCAATATTTACAGAACAAAACTGGTGAAGGTCTGTTAAAGAAATTTCGAGAGAGAGCTGGGCACTGTCTCGTGCCTGCAGTCAGTCACTGAAGTATTCATTGACGAAACACTGTATATCTTTTCCTCAAAGATGGCGGCTTGTTTTGTATTATGAACGGTGAACGAGGTCCAAGTCTTCTCAACCCAAACTAACAAGCACAGACTAAGCTGCCTTGCTCTGAAAGAGTGTATAGGTTTCGTAATGTGGACCCGAGTGGTGCGTCACCAGACCAGGCACAAGCCGAAGAAGAGCGTGAGACACGCAGACACTAGGAACCGGGACAGGAAGACAGGTGTGGTCACGAGAGAACAGGTGAAGGAAGCAGCCATCCTCCTAAAGATCTAAAAACGTCCGAAAACGAAAATAAACAAATGTCTTCTCCTAACCTAAGCCAGAGGACCCAAAACAGAAAACGGGACAGTACGTCACTTTTCGCGAGTCGCACCAGGAGAAATGGTAGTTATCAATGTATCAATAGTGGAGGCCAGGGATTGGGGGTGGGGGGGGGAAGATTAGTGAAAAGAAATTCACAAGGGCCTTTAGGATTCGAACCCATGCGCGTGTTAAGCAATTTTAGAACCTCGTGAATTTATTCACCGATACATCACGTTGTGATTTCCCTATTAGTGAAAACTTTGGCGTTCAACAAAAGAAAGTTGATCACCATTAAAGTCTGAAGGAAGTGTGCCGAGACATAAAATACTTTTGTCAAGTTAACAAATGTCTTTAAGACATGGGAGCAAGTCTCCCTCCCCCTCCCCCTTTCCCTCCCCCCTCCCCCCCATGGTCATTCTAAACGGTAAAGTTGGCTCCTGACCGGGTCTTAAGAGTCAAGAATATCACTCCTCACAGTGTATCTGAAGTCCGTATTCTTAAGTGTTAAGAGTGAGGGGCAAAACCGCACCCAAGGCTGCCCCTTATGAGGTGTGAGACACTCGTCTCCACCTGGCAACAAACAGCGTTGCCAGGCTGGCAAACACACAGTGTTACCAGGCTGGCAAACAAACAGCGTTGCCAGGCTGGCAAACACACAGCGTTGCCAGGCTGGCAAACAAACAGCGTTGCCAGGCTGGCAAACACACAGCGTTGCCAGGCTGGCAAACACACAGCGTTGCCAGGCTGGCAAACACACAGCGTTGCCAGGCTGGCAAACACACAGTGTTACCAGGCTGGCAAACACACAGCGTTGCCAGGCTGGCAAACAAACAGCGTTGCCAGGCTGGCAAACACACAGCGTTGCCAGGCTGGCAAACACACAGCGTTGCCAGGCTGGCAAACAAACAGCGTTGCCAAGCTGGCAAACAAACAGCGTTGCCAAAGGCGTATCCCAAGATATCAAGACATAGACGGTAGACTCGCCCAAGTATTGACAAATCCTCAAGAGACATGACAAGCACTTGTCTTTAGCTAATCATAAAGGTTTTACTTGTATATCTCAAGTCCATGAATGGATTAGGGGTTTACCCTAAACTCAACATTTCTCAGAAAAAGGATGAGGGGAAGAGGGAGGATGGGGGGGGGGTAGGAGCCACAGACAAGGAGGAAGGGTGGGTGAGAGAGACGAGAACAATGGAGGGAAAGAGTAGCCAGAGAGAAAAAAAGTTAAGATGTGGCAAACCCACTTCAAATTCAACAACTGTCAATGCGCAACTCGAGGTGAAGAAGCTCTTCAAACAACGCCGGCATCTGACGACCAATTAGCGAGGCGGTAATTGGTCGAACCTCGCAGCCATCAAGTGAGTGATGTCGCGTCTCTACAGAGTCATCTTGCCCAGGACTTTGGCGAAGGGAAGGGAATTATCAGGGAGGAAAGCGCCAAGCTTTCTCTCCCAAGTCAAATCATTACGGCCGGGCTTGGGGAGTAGAAGATCTCCCAGAACCCCATCAACCAGGTATCAAGCCATTACGACTATATAGCACTGGGAAGGGGGTCAGGATAAGGGTCAGGATAAGGGTAACACATTGTTTACAAACTGAGAGTCGTTCGTAGAGTCATGCTGCACTGCATGACCTGAGCTCAATGGATATGCTAGAAATGCACTGCAGCAGTTAAGAATCTCCAGGATACATCTCAATATTGGTATGCTGAGGATTGGAACTAGAAAAAGATTTGTGAGAGGGGCGTTTGACAGGTTGAAACCAAGTATCATTCCTTTTAATTGTGACTCCCAGAGAGACCAGGGGCCAGATTCACGAAGCGGTTACGCAAGTACGTACGAACGTGTATATCTTTCCTCAATCTGTGACAGCTTTGGTTACATTTATTAAACAGTTTACAGACATGAAAACTTTCCAATCAACTGTTGTTATTGTTATAAACAGCCTCCTGGTGCTTCGGAGCTCATTAACTGTTTATTAACTGTACACAAAGCCGCCAAAGATTGAGAACAAAATGTACAGGTTCGTAAGTGCTTGCGTAACTGCTTCGTGAATCTGGGCCCCAGGCATTTAAAACTCATGACAAACCCAGGTCACGGTTCGAAATTTTCTAGTTAACGATAAAGTAAATGGGCAAGGCGGGCATCCCAGGATTACAAATCTAATCTAACCAATCAGGAAGGAGTTAATTTAATAGCCATTCAAGAGCGCTCCGGGCTTGAGCTTGGCCAATGGAAGCGAGCCATGTAGGGAGGGGGGAGGATATTGTCAGACAGGGGGGATGGGAGGGGAATTATCAGGGTAAAGCGCCAAGCCATTACGACTATATAGCACTTGGAAGGGGTCAGAATAAGGATTTGGGACGGGACGGGGGAAGGAATGGTGCCCAACCACTTGT
>WNGS01169498.1:11430266-11434004 GCA_020271785.1 Procambarus virginalis
GTCCAGGACGGACTGAAACGTCGTCATCCCTTCACCTTCTAGTGTGTGGTCTGGTCATCTTATCAAGTCTTTATTGACTATATAATTAATTTAATAGATTCATTTTATAACATTAGCTAAATAGATTTTATGACGGGGGTGACGACGACGCGGGAAATTAAACCCCGTTTTCTGGAGTAAAGTCGTCATTTTCAGTCTTTTTATGACTAACTAATATGTTTATTTATATTGGTATTAATACGACCAGTGACAATTTATTTCTACCTGTTGCATTAACAATTTATGGGTGATGTGGGATTTTTTTTTTTTTGGCCACAACTAATTTTGGCCAATAACTTGCCGCCGGGAACGTTAAGCTTTCAGTTCGACAAGGCAAACGATACGTCAGTACATAATTAAATGGTAGACCTTACATGGATGGTCTAGCAGAGACCACCAGAGCCACTGGTAGTCTACCCAGAGACCAACAGAGCCAAGGATGGTCTCCCCAGAGACCAACAGAGCCACTGATGGTCTCTCCAGAGACCAATAGAGCCAAGGGTGGTCTCCCCAGAGACCAACAGAGCCAAGGGTGGTCTCCCCAGAGACCAACAGAGCCACTTGTGGTCTCCCCAGAGCCCAACAGAGCCAAGGGTGGTCTCTCCAGAGACCAACAGAGCCAAGGGTGGTCTCTCCAGAGACCAACAGAGCCAAGGGTGGTCTCTCCAGAGACCAACAGAGCCAAGGGTGGTCTCTCCAGAGACCAACAGAGCCAAGTGTGGTCTCTCCAGAGACCAACAGAGCCAAGGGTGGTCTCTCCAGAGACCAACAGAGCAGACATTAACCTAGCCATACTGGGGCCAGGGTACCTTACTGCTCTCCTTTCAATTCCTGGTGCACTGAACAAGGCCCTAAAATTCTTAAGGCACACAATCACACACTTGCTAATGGTCCAGGACGGACGGAAACATCTCCATCTTCTGATATGTGGTTTGGTCATGAGATCTTCAGTCACGGTGTCACCCATTTTTTCAGTGTCAGAGTAGTTAGTAAATGGAATGCAATAGGCAGTGATGTGGTGGAGGCTGACTCCATACACAGTTTCAAGTGTAGATATGATAGAGCCCAGTAGGCTCAGGAACCTGTACACCAGTTGACTGACAGTTGAGAGGCGGGACCAAAGAGCCAGAGCTCAACCCCCGCAAGCAACCCCGTTATTGTGACTCCTTGTTTGCATACAATCACCTTTAATACCCAGAGACTATCATTACAAAAACCAATACAATAATTGTGTTTAATTAGGTCAATAGCTATAATTCTAATCTTGGCTTTATTTTAAATAAAGTTGTCCGTAGATTTCAAAACATATACGCTCTGAATCACGTTAATTTTTTTGTTATTATTCCAATTATTTTTAGTCTTCACCAAACTCCTCCCTGGACACACCAGCACACGCTGAAGCCAAATATATATAAATGTAACAATTTCCCCTGTATATTAATGTAAATTTATTCTCCAATTTTTGTAAATCGTTTAAAGGAAAATAAGTATAACATTCAGGGGTTTTAAAGATCATGTTCTGTACTAATGAAACACTTGTTCACTAAGAATTATAATGTAGTCTTGTAAAACTTATGTATATATGCTTATATTGTATTTTCTTAAACAAAGATAAAAAAACTGTGTCTTAGTTTGTTAAAGAAACGACCCAGTCACCACAGCTTAAACTATCCTCTCCTTGAAGGCCTGGTCGGGGCCAGGTCTTCAGGTTGAAGGAGCAGGAGGCCTGGTCGAGGACCGGGCCGCGAGGCCGCTAAGCCCCGAAATCATCTCAAGATAATCGGAAGGCTCTCAGACCTGAAAGGATTTTAGAGACGAGTTTGGCATTCTGGACGAAATCGAGCCCCAAGAGTGTACCTTAATTAACAGTAGCGAGAGCCATAGAAAATTAGCAGAAGTCGCCCACCTCCTTGACTGTCTTAAACCATTCCTGCTGACTAGAGACGAACTGAAGTCGTTGGCTAATATCCTGCCAATAATCACCTGGTTAAAGATGAGCTTCAGAGATTCCAGAATTCCCCCCCCCCCCTTCTTCCCTTTAGAATATGGGACGGGAACACCCCAACCCTTCTTCAGGACAAGATGGGAACACCCCCCCCCACCCCTTCTTCAGGACAAGATGGGAACACCCCCCCCCCACCCCTTCTTCAGGACAAGATGGGAACACCCCCCCCCACTCCTTCTTCAGGACAAGATGGGAACACCCCCCTACCCCTTCTTCAGGGCAAGATGGGAACACCCCCCACCCTTCTTCAGGACAAGATGGGAACACCCCCCTCTCCCCCGGACAATATGAGACAGGAACCCCCCCCCCCACCCTTCTCCCGGACAATACGAGACAGAAAAACCTCCTTTTCCAGGACAATATGAGACAGAAAACCCCCTTCTCCCGGACAATATGAGACAGAAACCCGCCCCCCTTCCCTCTTTCCTTCCTCAGGACAATATGGAACGGGAAGATCTCTCAAACAGTGAAAACGACGCCTTCACCTGGAAGCAGTGATGAGGTGGAAAGTCGACAACAGTGAGCGTCATAGAGGCGCTCACCGGCATGACGCCACACAGCAATACCACCTTAACAGCACCTATTGTCTTTCCATATATTCAATCGCCTTTTATCCCCTCCCACTTCCCCAAGTTGGCCCAAGCGGTGAGGGGTGCTTGGGACTCGCCTTAGACTTTGCTGCGGTTCGTATACCACAGCAGTTACGTAACGATTCACGAAGCAGTTACGCAAGCACTTACAAACCTGGGCCAGATTCACGAAGAAGTTACGCAAGCACTTGCGAACCTGGGGCCAGATTCAAGGAGCAGTTACGCAAGCACTTGCGAATCTGGGGGCCAGATTCACGAAGCAGTTACGCAAGCACTTACGAACCTGGGGGCCAGATTCCGAAGCAGTTACGCACACACTAACGAACCTGGGGCCAGATTCACGAAGCAGTTACGCAAGCACTTACTAACATGGGGCCAGATTCACGAAGCGTTACGCAAGCACTTACGAACCAGGGGCCAGATTCACGAAGCAGTTACGCAAGCACTTACGAACCTGGGGCCAGATTCACGAAGCAGTTACGCAAGCACTTACGAACCTGGTGCCAGATTCACGAAGCAGTTACGCAAGCACTTACGAACCTGGGGCCGGATTCACGAAGCAGTTACGCAAGCACTTACGAACCTGGGGCCAGATTCACGAAGCAGTTACGCAAGCACTTACGAACCTGGGGCCAGATTCACGAAGCAGTTACGCAAGCACTTACGAACCTGGGGCCAGAGTCACGAAGCAGTTACGCAAGCACTTACGAACCTGTACATCTTTTCTCAATCTTTGGCGACTTTGTTTACAATTATTAAACAGTTAATGAGTTTAACTGGCGTTTATAACAATAGTTTAACAGGCTGTTTATAACAATAACAACAGTTGATTGGCAAGTTTTCATGCTTGTAAACTGCTTAATAAATGTAACCAAAGCCGTCAAAGATTGAGGAAAGATGTTACACGTTCGTAAGTACTTGCGTAACTGCTTCGTGAATCCGGTCCCCAGGTTCGTAAGTACTTGCGTAACTACTTCGTGAATCCGGGCCCTGTTCTCTAATTTGCCCATCGGGACGAGGGTTCCCTAAATCTCCCCTAGCAGTGTGGGAAGGCCCAACGGACTACCATACAAAAAAATATATTTACGTGATATACTAGAAGGG
>WNGS01169498.1:11435004-11449097 GCA_020271785.1 Procambarus virginalis
ATAATATACATTTTGACGCCCACGGATTTTCTCTCAGGGCTATTTTAGCAGGTTCTTCATGACGAAGACCTCGTCTACTGTCCAGTATGTGAGGAAGCTCACAAGATCACTTTTAATCACATTGATTACAAAATTTTAGCGTCAAATGAGCGTCAACCGTGTTGATTCGAATGTATTATTGCAAATAATTTTTGTATTAATTTGAGGTTCAGAGTTGCAACTAGCGTTGTTCTTTGATCCACAACGAAATCGCAATGTCGTGATGTATCTGAAAATATTTTATTAGGTGGGATTGAAGGTGCATCTTTAGCCTGGTCCAGAGACGAGAGTTCAATCCCAATGTCATACTACTGTCTCATGCCGTGACTCCTTGACCATTTGTGTAACTGTCCGTCAGACAGCCTAGCTGTCAGACGGACTAGTTGAACTTTTTAATGACTAGGCATATGGAGTTTGAGAATAGATATCTTTTATGAATATTTTTTTATAATTTTTAATGTGATTTCTCTGTGTACTAGTTAATTTTTACTAATGCGTCGTATTTTAAACGGATTGGTCGGTTCCTTAAAAATCCGAGGTATTGTCGAGAAGATTGGTTGATTTGTTGACCAGACCACACACTAGAAGGTGAAGGGACGACGACGTTTCGGTCCGTCCTGGACCATTCTCAAGTCGATTGTGGATGGTCCAGGACGGACCGAAACGTCGTCGTCCCTTCACTTTCTAGTGTGTGGTTTGGTGAACATTTCCTATATAATTATACAATCTGCCGCCTATAAGGTAAAGCAGCTGTTAATACAAGTCCATATGCAAAAAATTTACTATAAATTATGTTCAGGGCGCGAGAGAGAGAGGTTACAGACAAACTTAAATTTTCCTAGGCCTAATATCCCACAATTTGAAAAACTCCTTTAAAAGAATACGTTGGACTACGAGCTACGATGTCTAAACAACCTGGTTGATCAAGCAGGAGGCCTCGTTGACCGGGCCGCGTTGACATTGATTCTCGGAACTAAATCATGGTTGATACTAGGCAAGATGAAGTATATTAGGCCTATGATGACTTATTTAAACCTAAGACATGTTATAGTACTGGGAACAGTACTATAGTGAACTATAGTACTGGGGACAACAGTGCAGTTTTGTACGTTCTACCAGTAGTTACTCTTAAGGACTATAATTGAGGCAATGAATTATACTGCCAATTACTGTTGATTATAGTTGATGAATGTCCATATGGGGGAAATGTAGCATTGTAGTGACGTAGTTCTGTACGGCAGTCAATTGAAAGTTGTGTAGCGATTATTTGCGGAAATTCCTGAAATCGTAGCTGACAGTGACTATGCAATTTATTGCACTGTTGGTGTTTTAAGGTCATCGACCACCGTAGGGGCGGATGGAGCCTGTTTCTTGCCCAGTTCATAATGCAGCCCCCGTGACCCTGACGCTGGTACTTGGTAAGCTGACGACAGTTTAAGTAACTGGGACCGTAAGTTTATTTTAAGGTAAGCCAACTTTCTGATTTGAGAACGTTTTAATTCGCCAAATCATGCGTCCCACACCCATCCGGGGTAGAACTCCCTGGAGCTAAGGGGAGCGCCAGTGTGATGCCATTTTGAGAAGGTTTCTGCTTCCGGTTCTCTCGATATGGGACTAGTGATTACAGCAGACTATCTTGCATTTGTCTGCTCCTGCCCGCGTCTTCATTCGCTTCTGTAGCCCGACATTCGTTCCGGCTTATTCTGCCTGCTTCTCTCCCCCCCGTGGCCAGTGTACACTCCCTATTTACCAGCAATTAACCATGCAGTGACTGAGGCTCTGGGCTCGGCTGGCAAGTGGATGGCATCTCGACCAGCCGCTCCCACACGCTTGGCCGGAAGATTCGTCCCTCTCTTCCCCACCCTGGCTGTGTCCAGCCGGTCTGTGTCCCCCCCTCCATGTCCCCCCCACCATGTCCCCCCCACCATGTCCCCCCCCTCCATGTCCCCCCACCACACACACACACAGGCCCGCGTGTCCGCACAGCACCACTTCCCCCCAACCGTCCGACCATACTCCTGCTTACCTGCCATGCCTGGGACGTAATGGGGAAAGGAAACTATGTAAGGATAAAGTTGTCCCCCTGCTAGGCGACTCCTGGTGGGGGTGGGGGGTGGGGGTTTGTCCCCACCCCCCTTACCTGGTATGGGGGGGGGGGTTGTCCCCCCCCCCTCCTTGGATGAGGGTGGGGTAGCAAGAATCTATTCACTCTACCACTTAACAAAATGTGTACTGTATATACAGGTTCAAAAATTACACGTCTATCACTACAATAACACGTGAACATTAATAAATTCAAAATCACGCTAAATCAAACTGTTTCCCCCAAACGCTGTTCTTGTGTAAACAAGTAACGTCTTAATGTGTGTGTGGACAAACACGGTTTAATCTTCCAATCCTGAATGTCCAATCTGTCAACTCTTGCCAGCAGCAACTGTCATAATGGAAGATTGCCTTACGTCCGACCCTTCAGACCTGTCATACCATATACCAGGAGCTTGGCAAATGCTTGATGGGTCAGTCTTGAGGGGTAGTTATAATGTATTCAGCTTGACAGTGGAAGCTTGTGCTCGCATGCCTCTGTGTCGATAAGACCTTCCCGCTCCACCGCGTGCCATCTTGGCCCGAAATACAAGTTCACAGACTAATAATTAACGTTCTTGCTGTTTCAGATTTAGCTACTCAGAACGACGTGTCCAAGTAGCACGGGCTATGGTGAGCCCGTAAAAAATAATTAACCTCGTCCCATGCTTATATATATCTTGACACAACTCGAATACTCTCTATGAAGCCTTCGTGCTATCTTGAGGTTATCTTGAGATGATTTCGGGGCTTAGTGTCCCCGCGGCCCGGTCCTCGACCAGGCCTCCACCCCCAAGAAGCAGGCCGTAACAGCTGACTGACTCCCAGGTGCCTATTTACTGATAGGTAACAAGGTACATCAGGGTGAAAGAAACTCTGCCCATTGTTTCTCTCCGGCGCCCGGGATCGAACCCGGGACCACAGGATCACACGTCCAGTATTCTGTCTGCTCAGCCACGGCTACCGGTGGCAGAGCGGGGTTAACTCGCTTTTTAAGATGAACTGCTGTACTTACCTAATTGTACTCACTTACTTGTGCTTGCGGGGGTTGAGCTTTGTCTCCTTCGTCCCGCCTCTCAACTGTCAATCAACTGGTGTGTCGCAACTGTCATGACAACTCCGTCTGCCTCCTGGAGGTCGCTTCCTGCACCATCTTCAAGACACATTAAGATGCCTGCTCCTCGTCCCTGTGTGTTGAGTCTCCTACACTTTTAATATCGTATTTGTCGTGTGAGGAAAGACGGACCTGTTCTCTCGTTTGTTCCATAACACCAGATGACGGAATTGCTTTGATGTTGAATACGGTTTGTACCACAGTTTGGAATAATTTCTCTCTGACTCGGCACTATATATATATATATAATATATATATATATATATATATATATATATATATATATATATATATATATATATATGTATATATATATATATATAATATATATATATATATATATATATATATTATATATATATATATATATATATATATATATATATATATATATAGAGAGAGAGATAGAGAGAGAGAGAGAGAGAGAGAGAGAGAGAGAGAGAGAGAGAGAGAGAGAGAGAGAGAGAGAGAGAGAGAGAGAGAGGGAGAGCAGGAGTGGGCTGGCGCTTCTTGATAATTACCTACCCGTTGGCACCAGACCCCTACCCGTGACGTCACGTGTCACCTGTCTGTCCCTATCTGTCACGCTGCTTTCCCTCCCTCTAAAAACACTCCAAATTCCACTTCTCACCTGTTGTTAAACATTCCTCCCGCCTCCTCTTGCGCCACGCTCGTCACCCAGGCATCCTAGCATCCTAGGGATCCTAGCAGCTGCTCAGCTCCTAGAAATGCTCCTCCTTCCTTACTACAGTCTCATTAAAGCTGCAGGACGTTTATTGACACGATAAGACGCATCTCAGACACGATAAGACGCATCTCAAAAGGATGGAACAGCTTGAGCCGTTTCTACCCTTTACTTCAAGTCCCTCGAGGAGACTCTTGAGTCTATTCAGATAGTCTCATTACCTCCGTGAAGAGGCTGCTTCAGTCTCCATCAGCCTCTCATTATCGTCTTCTGCTTCCACTTTGCTAATTATTTTTATTTTCGTGTGTTTTATAACTGCTTTTGTCTGGGTGGGAAGCCTGAAGCTGACCTGGTGTAGGTGTTCTATACGCCAAGTACACACTTTCTTACAGGATGCAACCCACGACAATCGTCTGACTCACTTACGTACCTATTTTTTTTAAGTGAACGGATCCCTCGGGTTGTGAAACGAGAACGTAGACCACTGTGCTTTACATGACTTTCATTTGTTTACTTGCAGACAAGGAGTCACAATAACGTGGGTGAAGTATGTTGACCAGACCACACACTAGAAGGTGAAGGGACGACGACGTTTCGGTCCGTCCTGGACCATTCTCAAGTCGATTGTCCATTCTCAAGACAATCGACTTGAGAATGGTCCAGGACGGACACGAAACGTCGTCGGTTCTTTCATTTTCTAGTGTGTGGATTGGTCAACATTTGTTTGTTTATTGTTCTTAACGCGGCCGCTAAGTCTTTATTTTTTCTAAAGTTGTTACGGCTACTTTTCCAGATTTCCAGATTCCAGATTTACGGTCCAGATTTCCTGGCCTTGTTCCCCTTATTAGTTCCTTGAACATTGAGTGTTGAGTCTACTTTTTAGCTTGTCTTCACTACCCAACGCTACCTACACCAGCTACCTACTTGGGGCCTGGTAGCCTGGTGGATAGCGCGCAGGACTCGTAATTCTGTGGCGCGGGTTCGATTCCCGCCACCAGGCAGAAACAAATGGGCAACGTTTCTTTCAACCTGAATGCCCCTGTTACCTAGCAGTAAATAGGTACTTGGGAGTTAGTCAGCTGTCACGGGCTGCTTCCTGGTGTGTGTGTGTGTGGTGTGGAAAAAAAAAGTAGTTAGTAAACAGTTGATTGACAGTTGAGAGGCGGGCCGAAAGAGCAAAGCTCAACCCCCGCAAACACAACTAAGTGAATACTTGGGCTGGACGGTAGAGCGACGGCCACGCTTCATGCATGCAGGTCGGCGTTCAATCCCCGACCGTGCAAGTGGTTGGGGCATCATCCCTTTCTCTCCCCCCCCCCACGCCCTTTCCCATCTATAATCCTTATCCTGACCAACTTTCAAGTGCTATATGGCTTGGCGCTTTCCCCCTGATAGTTCCCTTCTTCTATCTCCGTGAGCTTGGCTCTAGGCTTGGCTCTAAGCTTGGCTCTAGGCTTGGCTCTAAGCTTGGCTCTAGGCTTGGTCAAGACTGTCTTGTGTGCTCTGTTTAGTGTCTCCAACTTGGTCGTGGGTAAGGGCCTCCCGCCTTACTGTGACAAAAATACTAACATTTTTAAAATAGTATAGAGTATTTGAGCTTTAAAACTGACATTAAGAAATGGGTATGATCGACAACCCGTCCTCGACTCAAGTCCATTACATCCAGCGGTCGACCCCACAGACGCATTCATAAATTTTTACATTCTGTTCATTCAAAACGGGAATTTTCTCAAATATAAATTATTATATTAACATATTATGCATAGGTTAGATGTTTAGGTTCTGTTGGCGATTATTTGTATCTGTAGTACGTGGGTGAAGCATTCACCCCCAGGAAGCAGCCCGTGACAGCTGACTAACTCCCAGCTACCTATTTACTGCTAGGTAACATGGGCATCACGGTAAAAGAAACTCTGTCCATTGTTTCTCTCCGGCGCCCGGGATCGAACCCGGGACCACAGGATCACGCGTCCAGTGTTCTGTCCGCTCAGCCACCGGCTCCCATAATATATATAAAACTAAAGTGCAACCACAATTTTTAGATTCCAGCAAATAATTTGTTAAAATGATAAATTCAGTTTTATTCTCTATGGGAGTGAACATTTGACAGGACTTGCCAGACTGCATTGACAGTTGCCAAGACTTGAGGACCTGTCAGCTTGACAGATGACCGTCTTCAACTTCTCTCCAACATTGAAGCACTCCTGGAATTTCAGGACGATGATCTCTCGCCATTTTGGATGCCAATAGATAGAATAAGCTTTAAAATTGCACACGTGTATGCAACAGACATGCCGCTGCGATGTGCAACAGCGCAGCCTTTTTTTGAAAAAAAAATTGTTACCCCTTTTAAGCTTGAAAAACTAAGTACAGAAATAGGTTGGCCCTCGAAGATATCGTCCAAGTTGGTGCCACCAAAAGGCACTGATATCCATGTTTCATCAGAAATGAAACTGCATAATTTTTTTTTTCCAAACCCGGAAGTATTGTTTTGAATGAAATGCTTCAATTCTTCATATTTTTTTTATTTGTATATGTGCTCTTCTTATTTCAGCACGAGTGGCTTTAGTCTTTTATTCTTGTCCTTAAGAGAAGTTGATTTTTAAGTTTAAGAGCATTCAAAACAAACTTGCTTTAAAACAAGCTCTTAAAGCTCTTGTTTTGTTAATCTTGGAGATGGTATTAATATTTTAGCAGGAATAGCTTTGGCGTAATACCCAGAAAAATTCCCAGAGCTTTGTATTCAAGCATCTTTAAGACATTATCCTTATCATTGGAACATGTTTATTACTGCCTTAATCGCCCTCGTACAGTCTTAAGACACAGATAACGACTTTTATAAACCATCTTACTGACAATTGTAAGACCTTAAACTGCAAAGGAAGTCAGATTTAATCAATTCCTTGGGATGAAACGTCTTGTACATTGATGATGCAACTGTTGATGGTATTGAGAGATGTTGCTGTGGTTGCTTCAGTTTAGAATCCATATTCTGAGCAACTGTTGTTGCTACGTCTATTTCAGTTACAAATGTTGCTGTCTGAGGGCCATGTTGTTGTTGTTATAGATTCAGCTACTCGGAACAAGTTCCAAGTAGCAAGGGCTATGGTGAGCCCGTAACTTACCTGGCACAGGAGCGGGGCAAGTACCACGGGTTATTGTGAGCCCGTAACTTACCTGGCACAGGAGCGGGGCAAGTAGCACGGGCTATGGTGAGCCTGTAGTGGACTTCCCTGGCACAGGAGCGGGGCAAGTAGCACGGGCTATGGTGAGTCCGTAGTGGACTTACCTGGCACAGGAGCGGTGCTGGGGTCTGAGGGCCAGTAAGAGAGAGAGAGAAGTTATGAGCTCGGTGGGTTTGGAGTCAGTGGAGCGTTCCTCGCTTTTAGTGAGGCGTGGGATTGATATGTTAGGTCAGTGCTACTCGGAATTTTGTTTGAAGGGAACGGACCTCGTTTTGGGTGGGTCTTCCCCTCTCCCCCTTACGCTCCCCCCGTCGGGACGAAGCACATCGGATCCTGCTAAACGCCAGAGGTGGAGAGCGGGGAGATGTTACCCGGGTGACGAGCGGTGTTTTGGCTTGTGCACTCAGTGGCAGCTGGTGTTTACCTTCTGCATGGGCTGTCTGTCTGTCTGTCTGTCTGTCTGTCTGTCTCGTTCTCTCTGGGGTGGGGGTGGTTTGGGGGGGATGGGGGAAGCCTCGTCCTCTCTGCAAGAGTAACTTGAATCCGGATCTTCGCTGGGACAAGGAATGGGGACTCTCCCGCGAACTGAACTTGGCGCTCCGGTTGATTCTGATCAGAATTTTACATTAGCGATGAAGTTTTGATGAGTGTGAATCCGCTTGATTGATGCCCGATGGCCTCACTGGTGGTGGTTGAGTGAGAGGGGAGGGGTTTATGGGGGAGGGGGAAGGAGTGAGGTTCCTTGACTGCCAACAGTGGGGGGTGGAGAGGGGGGGGGTGCTTTTAATACCGGACAGGACGCTAGGAGAACCTGGATGGACCGGGGAAGTTCACGGGCAAAAACATGAAAGGGTAACAGGAGACAAAGACTTCAATATAGATTGATTGATTGATAAAGATTATTTCACCCAAGAGGGTGGCACGGGCATGAATAACCCGTAATACTCCAATGTAGGAAGCTTCAGTACACTATTACACATTTGTTCATTAGGAAGCTTCAGGTTGATATGGCATATAGAAACCTTCAGTGATTGGGGATTGGGGAGGGGGGGGGGAAGCAGTCGTTAGCATGGTTGGGGGCAAGAAAGGCATGTACTAAGGGTATTACTTAAGTGGCTCAACATTCGCAAGTAAATGGCATTAGTTATGCATTACTGACCTCGCTTATTACAAATGGACTGAAGGTATTGCGTTATTAACTATCAAGGAAGGCGTACCTAAGATGACGCTCTTGTCAGATAGTTGAGTGGATAGTCCAAGAAACTAATTATATGAGGCTCTTGTGTTTACATGCGTTAGCTGGTGTACACGTTGATCAGTAATTGTGGCAGGTGAGTCCTAGCTGTGTCATCCTCCAGTGCCCTCAGCCAGGTGGTGTGTCATCCTCCAGTACCCTCAGCCAGGTGGTGTGTCATCCTCCAGTGCCCTCAGCCAGGTGGTGTGTCATCCTCCAGTGCCCTCAGCCAGGTGGTGTGTCATCCGCCAGTGCCCTCAGCCAGGTGGTGTGTCTTCCTCCAGTACTCTCAGCCAGGTGGTGTGTCATCCTCCAGTACTCTCAGCCAGGTGGTGTGTCATCCTCCAGTGCCCTCAGCCAGGTGGTGTGTCATCCTCCAGTACCCTCAGCCAGGTGGTGTGTCATCCTCCAGTGCCCTCAGCCAGGTGGTGTGTCTTCCTCCAGTACTCTCAGCCAGGTGGTGTGTCATCCTCCAGTACTCTCAGCCAGGTGGTGTGTCATCCTCCAGTGCCCTCAGCCAGGTGGTGTGTCATCCTCCAGTGCCCTCAGCCAGGTGGTGTGTCATCCTCCAGTGCCCTCAGCCAGGTGGTGTGTCATCCTCCAGTGCCCTCAGCCAGGTGGTGTGTCTTCCTCCAGTACTCTCAGCCAGGTGGTGTGTCATCCTCCAGTGCCCTCAGCCAGGTGGTGTGTCATCCTCCAGTGCCCTCAGCCAGGTGGTGTGTCTTCCTCCAGTACTCTCAGCCAGGTGGTGTGTCATCCTCCAGTACTCTCAGCCAGGTGGTGTGTCATCCTCCAGTACTCTCAGCCAGGTGGTGTGTCATCCTCCAGTGCCCTCAGCCAGGTGGTGTGTCATCCTCCAGTACCCTCAGCCAGGTGGTGTGTCATCCTCCAGTACTCTCAGCCAGGTGGTGTGTCATCCTCCAGTACTTCAGCCAGGTGGTGTCTCATCACCCAGTACTCTCAGCCAGGTGGTGTGTCATCCTCCAGTGCCCTCAGCCAGGTGGTGTGTCATCCTCCAGTGCCCTCAGCCAGGTGGTGTGTCATCCTCCAGTACTCTCAGCCAGGTGGTGTGTCATCCTCCAGTACTCTCAGCCAGGTGGTGAGTCATCCTCCAGTACTCTCAGCCAGGTGGTGTGTCATCCTCCAGTACTCTCAGCCAGGTGGTGTGTCATCCTCCAGTACTCTCAGCCAGGTGGTGTGTCATCCTCCAGTACTCTCAGCCAGGTGGTGTGTCATCCTCCAGTACTCTCAGCCAGGTGGTGTCTCATCCTCCAGTACTCTCAGCCAGGTGGTGTGTCATCCTCCAGTACTCTCAGCCAGGTGGTGTGTCATCCTCCAGTACTCTCAGCCAGGTGGTGCGTCATCCTCCAGTACTCTCAGCCAGGTGGTGTGTCATCCTCCAGTACTCTCAGCCAGGTGGTGTGTCATCCTCCAGTACTCTCAGCCAGGTGGTGTGTCTTCCTCCAGTACTCTCAGCCAGGTGGTGTGTCATCCTCCAGTACTCTCAGCCAGGTGGTGTGTCATCCTCCAGTACTCTCAGCCAGGTGGTGCGTCATCCTCCAGTACTCTCAGCCAGGTGGTGTGTCATCCTCCAGTACTCTCAGCCAGGTGGTGCGTCATCCTCCAGTACTCTCAGCCAGGTGGTGCGTCATCCTCCAGTACTCTCAGCCAGGTGGTGTGTCATCCTCCAGTACTCTCAGCCAGGTGGTGTGTCATCCTCCAGTACTCTCAACCAGGTGGTGTGTCATCCTCCAGTACTCTCAGCCAGGTGGTGTCTCATCCTCCAGTACCCTCCAGGTGGGTCCTAGCTGTTACACCACCCCGTACTTCACTCTAGAGTACTGCCCAGCACCTAAATTTTTTGGCCCACCCTGTCTTCGGGTACCAGGATGATATTGTATTGGCTTCTTTTGTCATAACGGCTTTCACTAGACATGAGGGATTTTATGTCCGTGGTCTAGCACCGCTTTGGCTCATCTGATCCTGTTCCCTCCTTTCACTTAAGTCATTGGTGCAAATGAGAGAACCTGTCCTTAAATGACTGTCAATGTGACTGTCACGACACTCTCCCAGTTTGCGTCTTCCGTCTATGGACCTTTGCAGAAGAGGAGTCACAATAACGTGGCTAAAGTATGTTGACCAGACCACACACTAGAAGGTGAAGGGACGACGACGTTTCGGTCCGTCCTGGGCCATTCTCAAGTCGATTTGAGAATGGTCCAGGACGGAGCGAAACGTCGTCGACCCTTCACCTTCTAGTGTGTGGTTTGGTCAATGTGGACCTTTTGGTTTGCCTGTCGTCAAGGGAACACGTGATTTATACATGTAGATGCGAGCAGCGACGTCTAACAGTCTGGTCGGCCCGGCTATCAGCCAGCTGGTCTGGTCGGAGACCGGGCCGCTGGAATGTTGATCTAGGGGATGGGTGAGAAGGCGTTGCAAGAAGGCAGGGGTATCAGGCTGTCGAGCCCCTCTACCCTACCATAGATTTTCCTCTTGTCAAGAATTCCTGAACATCGTCCGAGCATCATATTATTACAAAGCAGATTCTGAGAACTACTTCTTGCTTATCTTGTTCTTCCAATCACCTTGTTGTAGTGGGCAGTTAGGTACACCTGCGTGTATGCAGCTACCCTAAACTGTGAAGAATTACAGAGTTTAGGCTTATCTTCTTGAGGTTATCTTGAGATGATTTCGGGGCTTTTTATTGTCCCCGCGGCCCGGTCCTCGACCAGGCCTCCACCCCCAGGAAGCAGCCTGTGACAGCTGACTAACATCCAGGTACCTATTTTACTGCTAGGTAACAGGGGCATAGGGTGAAAGAAACTCTGCCCATTGTTTCTCTCCGGCGCCCGGGATCGAACCTGGGACCACAGGATCACAAGTCCAGCGTGCTGTCCGCTCGGCCGACCGGCTCCCTGTACACGGTTACAGTTTATAGTCATCTCCGAATGGGAGATGATGTCCTTCTCCTGAAGCCCACATCAAAAGAATAACATCGGCGGCGTATGCGAGGCTGGCTGACATCAGAACTGCCTTCAGGAACCTGTGTAAGGAATCTTTCAGGACATTTTATACCACGTATGTAAGGCCAATCCTGGAGTATGCAGCCCCAGCATGGAGCCCGTACCTTGTCAAGCACAAGACTAAGCTGCAAAAAGTTTAGAGGTACGCCACTAGGCTAGTCCTAGAACTAAGAGGCATGGGTTAAGAGGAAAGGCTGCGGGAAATGCTCCTCACGTCGCTGGAAGAAAGAAGAGCTCGGGGAGACATGATCACCACATACAAAATTCTCAGGGGAATTGACAGGTTAGACAAGGATGGACTATTTAACTCGGGTGGTACACGAACAAGGGGACACAGGTGGAAGCTGAGTACCCAAATGAGCCACAGACACACTAGAAAGAACTTTTTCAGTGTCAGAGTAGTTAATAAATGGAATGCATTAGACGGTGATGTGGTGGAGGCTGACTCAATACACAGTTTCAAATGTAGATATGATAGAGCCCAGTAGGCTCAGGAATCAACTGTACACCAGTTGATTAACGGTTGAGAGGCGGGACCAAAGAGCCGGAGCTCAACCCCCGCAAGCACAACTAGGTGAGTAGACACGAGAGAGAGATCCCGCATTTGACATTTCATGAAGGCAGTACGGAGGGGGGGGGGATCAGGACTGTGGATGACAGGACTGAGGATGACAGAAGACCTTAATGTGTCCTCACTTGACGTCGCAACTAATCTTGACAGCCGCAGGGGCTCTTGAGCACTGTCTTGACCCTATTCCGATCCTAAACTCAATTGTATTACCGCTGCAGGTTGCAGAGGCAGGTAGAAGGTGTTTGTCCAATGTGGAGAGCTCAGGTATGATGGCATGGTTAATTTCTGGAGGTCATAGTTGCAAGTGGTGACACACACCACTAGGCGGGACCCAAGAGCCAGAGCTCAACCCCTGCAAGCACAAATAGGCAAGTACTGGTATTGCAGTTTAGTATATTTATGCTATGGCAGCCTGCCCCAAACTGCTACGGTCGGTAGTCAAGTTGTTGTTGTTGTTGTTGTTGTTTGAGATTTAGCTACTCGGAACGAAGGGTCCAAGTAGCACGGGCTATGGTGAGCCCGTGAGGTTGTCAAGTCATACTGTACATACTTAAAGAGGGGTTTTCTTTTCTGAGGATGCAGGGAGAGAGGTGTGGGAATATTGTGACGCGGGCGTGATGGGCGGCGTGGTGGTGGGTGGTGTGGGCGGCGTGGGCGGTGTGGTGGTGGGTGGTGTGGGCGGTGTGGGCAGCGTGGTGGTGGGTGGTGTGGGCGGCGTGGTGATGGGTGGTGTGGGCGGCGTGGTGATGGGTGGTGTGGGCGGCGTGGTGGTGGGTGGTGTGGGCGGCGTGGGCTGTGTGGTGGTGGGCGGTGTGGGCAGCGTGGTGGTGGGTGGTGTGGGCGGTGTGGTGGTGGGTGGTGTGGGCGGCGTGGTGGTGGGTGGTGTGGGCGGCGTGGTGGTGGGTGGTGTGGGCGGCTTGGTGGTGGGTGGTGTGGACGGCGTGGTGGTGGGTGGTGTGGGCGGTGTGGTGGTGGGTGGTGTGGGCGGCATGGGCGGCTACCGTTGTAGAGAGGTGTTGAGTCAGCGGTATATTGCGTGAGATGTTTCTGCGACCCGGTTACGGGCTCACCATAGCCCGTGCTACATGGACCCTTCTGAGTAACTAAATCTGAAACAATAACAGCGACCCGGGGGTCGGGTAGTGTGCAAGAGCCTTCCTCTACCACCCGGTAAAGGAGCAGATAAATTCTATTAGATAAGGAGGAAGAGGCGGGGCCCGGGAGCTTGGACCATCGCCCCGGGGTCCAGTAATCGGCCATTACACCTCTGCCGCACAAGACCGTCAGAAAGCTAATGTGCCAAGCAGTGTGTTACCAATCTTAAGCTTGTGTCATTGAGGTTCTGAGTTATGATTGGCTTGGGCGTGTGAGGAAGCTGCGTGTCCTCCACGGTCTCTGACTCGTCCAGGATCTTGTCCAGCGTCGCTACATGACGGACTCACCCGGATAACGCTGTCCTGCCCCCTCATCCCTCCCTCCGCTTTATCCTCCCCCCCCCAACACCCACTCTTCTCGCCGATGGTGCAAGTCTATCCCTATCCTCCTCCCCCTCCCTCCAACCCATCCCCTCGCCCCCCTCTCCCCCCATTCCCTTACTAAGCTTTCCAAAATTATACTATTTTAGTCGATGACGCAAATCATTTAATCCCTGCCTTTTACCGTCACCGGGAGAACCCGCGTTTAGCCATTTAACGACAGTGATTTGAGTAGAGAACATTTGTATATGCCCGTAGCACCTCTGGCCACAGGTACACTGACTCGCGGAACCACCTCCAGGCAAATTCTAGGTTGCAAGATTGCAGAACTTGCCTCTAGTGAAAGTGATCGTGATATCCAGGTTGCCCATAGCAGCAGAGGCCAACCCCCTTTGTGTCTATGGCAATAGTCACTCAAACGATATCATAAGGAGTATGTCGATATCATGATGAGTATGTCTAACACTCCCCCCTCCCCTCATCCCTTCTAGTATATCACGTAAATATATTTTTGTATGGTAGTCCGTTGGGCCTTCCCACACTGCTAGGGGAGATTTAGGGAACCCTCGTCCCTGATGGGCAAATTAGAGAACAGGGGCCGGATTCACGAAGCAGTTACGCAAGTACTTACGAACGTGTAACATCTTTCCTCAATCTTTGACGGCTTTGGTTACATTTATAA
>WNGS01169498.1:11453723-11466126 GCA_020271785.1 Procambarus virginalis
GTTTAAAAACATGTGTATATTATGTGTGTTTAAAAAACATGTGTTCATTATGTGTTAAATTCTTTTGCTGCAAGGAGAATGTGTTTGTTCCTTATCAAGTTATTATGTAATTTTTCTTTAGAAACTTGTTTTGAATATATGGAGAACTCCCCTAATTGTGCTTGTGTGAGGGAGAGGGTTGAGCTTTGGCTCCTTGGTCCCGCCTCTTGACTGCCAATCAACTGGCTAATTATATACACGTACATACTCTATGTACACCGAGAGCTGTACATACAAATGTATATATATATATATATATATATATATATATATATATATATATATATATATATATATATATATATATATATATATATGTCGTACCTAGTAGCCAGAACGCACTTCTCAGCCTACTATGCAAGGCCCGATTTGCCTAATAGGCCAAGTTTTCATGAATTAATTGTTTGTCGACTACCTAACCTACCTAACCTAACCTAACCTAACTTTTTCGGCTACCTAACCTAACCTAACCTATAAAGATAAGTTAGGTTAGGTTAGGTAGGGTTGGTTAGGTTCGGTCATATATCTACATTAATTTTAACTCCAATAAAAAAAAATTGACCTCATACATAATGAAATGGGTAGCTTTATCATTTCATAAGAAAAAATTTGAGAAAATATATTAATTCAGGAAAACTTGGCTTATTAGGCAAATCGGGCCTTGCATAGTAGGCCAAAAAGTGAGTTCTGGCTACTAGGTACGACATATATATATATATATATATATATATATATATATATATATATATATATATATATATATATATATATATATATATATTTGTATATACAAATATATATACATTTGAGGATACTAGGTGAGTATACACATTTGAACTGGAAATAAGGTCTGAACAAATGTATACTTGCCGTTTGATCTTAAGCTACTGTGGTTGCCTTAGTAATTTGTTAAAGAATGATAGGTTTAAGAATGATAGTTTAAGAATGATAGGTTTAAAGTTAAACACCACCAAAATTAACCAACGTAAACCTGATTGTGGTTTATACAAATAGGAAGGTTTAAGACCATCTTAAGGCCTTTAAGACATGGTCCTTATATCCGACGGGGTGTGAAACACACTCTTATCCAGGTATTTCTATTGACAGTCTATGAAATACTTTTTAAAGGACAATCAAAATATCACTAATAAATGAGCCATTATCTCTTGTGTTGTCGTGGCTGTGATGTCTCTCGCCTCCTCTAACGAGGCAGGAAACTCTTGTTAGGATTAAGGCAAGTGGTGGGTGGAACAGCCTCGTACAGTTCCTTGGCTGTGTTCTGCCTTCTCGCTTGTCATTGGTCAAGGTCGCTTGAAAGCCACGCCTGCACTCCTCCCGCGGGGATTGATGATTGATGGAGCCCTCAGTTGCCTTGTTAAATGTTTAATCTTCGCGTTTTATTGTTTCGTGGATTTGTGTACCAGTTTACATATTAGCGCGGGGCATTAATGTGACGGTAAAAGCTAACTCCTCCATAAATCTTGCGATTTATTGCAAAATTAGACGGCAAGATGCCGGTAAGAGCATCCTGCAATTGCTTATCGTCTTGAGTTAAACGGTCTTACCTCCTTTGATTATGGTACTGTCTGCACTCCTTAACAAAATGTAGGAAAACTACGAACCCTAACAGTGAATATCTGACTCCTTAAGACGTCATCAATTTGATCTTAAGTGTTTCTATGTCGTATGAGGTGATTATTGGTATATAAAGACTGCTTTTCTGTTCATTATATTTCTTAACCACCTGTATTCTGCACAAGTAAGTTCACGAGTGCAAAAGAAAGTCATTAAGTTTGTGAATAAAACAATTTTTTATTTTTTTATCGTGGATTTTAAGTCACTTACAGAAAGTCAAGTGAAGATCTTCGTATTTGTACAGAGAAATTCACAAGCCTTTTATTGTGACACGAACGACAAGCCATTGGAACCTCGTCAAAGGAATCGCTCTTAAATGTACCGAAGGGTCGAGGACCGGGCCGCGGGGACGCTAAGCCCCGAAATCATCTCGAAGATCTCAAGAAGGGGTTTGGCAAGATGCACTTGAAATGGTACCAAACACGAGAGATTCCAGACGAGTAACTCAGTTCATTGGAAACAGTTTCGTGTATTCAAGTCGTAACCCATGCTGAGGCTAGGCCCGCCCCTGGTCTAGTCTATCCTCCTGAAGCTAGGCCCACCCCTATGGCGGCTCTATCCTCCTGAAGCTAGGCCCACCCCTATGGGGGCCCTATCCTGCTGAAGCTTACCTGTCAATTTGTTCTAAGTACAATTAAAACCCGGATTTTCTCCAATAAAAATATTAATAATGTATTTTGTAGTTTTGTGTCTGGTGTAGTTATATGGTGTGCTTATATCTCTGAAGCATTTATGGAGGAGTGCTTCCAACGTAGGAAGTGAGCAAAGCATATATATATTTTGTTTAATTCGAACGCAATCACATGAGATCTGTGTTAGGTATTTTGTGTACATGAACACTGGGTCGACGGGGGTATTATCAAACATGTAACTATCCCCAGACAGTGTTCGTCCCCAGATAACTGTCCCCAGACAGTGTTCATCCCCAGATAACTGTCCCCAGATAACTGTCCCCAGATAACAGGCCCCAAACAGTGTTCGTCCCCAGATAACTGTCCCCAGACAGTGTTCATCCCCAGATAACTGTCCCCAGATAACTGTCCCCAGATAACAGGCCCCAGACAGTGTTCATCACCAGATAACTGTCCCCCAGACAGTGTTCATCCCCAGATAACTGTCCCCAGACAGTGTTCATCCCCAGATAACAGGCCCCAGACAGTGTTCATCCTCAGATAACTGTCCCCAGACAGTGTTCATCCCCGGATAACTGTCCCCAGACAGTGTTCATCCCCAGATAACTGTCCCCAGACAGTGTTCATCCCCAGATAACAGGCCCCAGACAGTGTTCATCCCCAGATAACTGTCCCCAGACAGTGTTCATCTCCAGATAACAGGCCCCAGACAGTGTTCATCCCCAGATAACAGGCCCCAGACAGTGTTCATCCCCAGATAACTGTCCCCAGACAGTGTTCATCCCCAGATAACTGTCCCCAGACAGTGTTCATCCCCAGATAACAGGCCCCAGACAGTGTTCTATATAAACGAAAATAACTACCAACAGAACACCTAAATTACCTAAGCCTATCAGTACACAGAACTAATATTAATTTATATTTTACGGAAGAGAAGTTTTTTTGGGGGGTTACTCAGACAAATTTACTAATTTTACTAATTTGTTTAATAATTTAGGGACGGCTGCAGCTTGGATAGACCGAGCTTGAGAATGGGGTTACAGTTCAGAGGCCTGATTCACGAAGCAGTTACGCAAGCACTTAAGAACTAGTACATCTTTTCTCAATCTTTGGCGGCTTTGTTTACAGTTATTAAACAGTTAATGAGCTCCGAAGCACCAGGAGGCTGTTTATAACAATAACAACAGTTGATTGGGAAGTTTTCATGCTTGTAAACTGTTTAATAAATGTAACCAAAGCCGTCAAAGATTGAGGAAAGATGTACACGTTCGTAAGTACTTGCGTAACTACTTCGTGAATATGGTCGCAGGTTCGTAAGTGATTGCGTAATTGCTTCGTGTATCTGGCCCCACGTTCTTAAGTGCTTGCGTAACTGCTTCGTGAATCTGGCCCCAGGTTCGTAAGTGCTTGCGTAACTGCTTCGTGAATCTGGCCCGAGGTTCGTAAGTGCTTGCGTAACTGCTTCGTGAATCTGGCCCCAGGTTCGAAAGTACTTGCGTAACTGCTTCGTGAATCTGGCCCCACGTTCTTAAGTGCTTGCGTAACTGCTTCGTGAATCTGGCCCCAGCTTGTGCTGTGCACGGTCTTGCAGCTTAGTTGGGGTCGAGCTGCTTGTGCATTTTTGCCGCCAGAATTGACTAGCCTGTGCTCGTAAACTAGAGCCAGGTGCTCACTAATCCAGCGGTCAGCCTCTCTGTGTATGAATGAATGACGTTGTACACATTACACAGATGAGGGAGTCGGTGGCTGAGCGGACAGAACACGGGGCGCGTGATCCTGTGGTCCCGGGTTCGATCCCGGGCGCCGGCGAGAAACAATGGGCAGAGTTTCTTTCACCTTGATGCCCCTGTTACCTAGCAGTAAAATAGGTACCTGGGTGTTAGTCAGCTGTCACGGGCTGCTTCCTGGGGGTGGAGGCCTGGTTGAGGACCGGGCCGCGGGGACACTAAAGCCCCGAAATCATCTCAAGAAGATACTCACAGCTGGTGATGTTTATACTTTTCTCTAACGTTACTTCGCTGAATTTCGACGTTGTTTGTTGTATAAGATTCGCTACCCGGAACCAAAAGTTCCAAGCAGCACGGGCTATGGTGAGCCCGACTGAATTTCTACCGTTCATATCGAGTCTCTGTAAATGCTTCACCAACGTTCTGTAAGTACGATGTTGTTGTTTAAGATTCGCTGCTTGGACACAAAAGGCACCAAGCAGCACGGACTATGGTGAGCCCGTAGTTGACCTTGTAAATACAAATAATCGCTAACGGAACCTAAACACCTAACCTATCCAAAAAAAAGCTGTATTAATCAACATTTGTAGATGTATAATTCGTTAAGTTTATATAAAGCTTCCAGTACATACGTGAGTCACAACATTAGCGTATAACAAGTTGCTAGAATCAATAACTTTCTTGGTCAACAACGTTTTTCAAATCATTACAATACAGGATGGACTAAACAAGTGTATAACAGTCCAAATCAAACTTAAATGTTTTTGGCACAAAGTGAGCGGCTTTTTAGCCTGCAATTTGGAACGTAAAATATATTGTAAAAACAGTACAGTAAAATTGATGAATTCGCTTTTTGGGGTCGGCCGCCGGGTGGACAAGCCAGGGTTGAGGGAGGGTTGAATTTAATAGTCTAGCGAAGCCCCAGCACACAGTGTGTGTGTGTGTGTTGGAGGGTGTACATAGAGGTATACCTTGCTTATAGGTGTGTATATATATATATATATATATATATATATATATATATATATATATATATATACTCTGTATAATGTTCATCATTAAAGTTTCCTTTGTTGATTGGTCAGAAGTTAATAGGCTTGAAGCTCAATACTGATCAAAACCCCATTTATCAATGTATATACACAGGGTGTTTATATTAGTGTCTGTGTATGTTCAAGGCTAAAATATACTCGATGGCTGTTCAGTAATGTCTTGTGGTAAACTTAATAATCCATCTGAAGTTGATAGGCCTTGAGCCAAACACCTAACCAGCACCAGCAGCCAGTGGTCAACACGCAACACTTCAGTCAGTTCTCGCCAAGCAGCAGCAGCAGCAGCAGCAGTCAGGCAGCAGCAGCAGCAGCAGCAGTCAGGCAGCATCTTAGATCTGGCTAGGAGCAACGTACGTCTGCTGGAAAGGTAAGAATTCAGGAGGAATCTAGCGTAATTGTTCCACTTGCGTGGTATTTCGAGCACTTTGAGCAGGTGGTAGAGCTGTGTGGTGGTTCCATAGGTGCTGCAGGCGGGTTCTTAGTGGGTAAATACACCCCAGGTGTCGTTTGTTGATGTTTTTCACCTGGAAACTGTACGGTAATTGACGGTACTCGTTGTGACGGTAATTGACGGTACTCGTTGTGACGGTAATTGATGGTACTCGTTGTGACGGTAATTGGAACGTTAGTTGGTGATGGGACAGGCGTACCATGGTGATGGGACAGGCGTACCATGGTGCTGGGACAGGCGTACCGTGGTGCTGGGACAGACATACCGTGGTGCTGGGACAGCCGTACCGTGGTGCTGGGACAGACGTACCGTGGTGCTGGGACAGGCGTACCGTGGTGCTGGGACAGGCGTACCGTGGTGCTGGGACAGGCGTACCATGGTGATGGGACAGGCGTACCATGGTGATGGGACAGGCGTACCGTGGTGCTGGGACAGGCGTACCATGGTGATGGGACAGGCGTACCATGGTGATGGGACAGGCGTACCATGGTGATGGGACAGGCGTACCGTGGTGCTGGGACAGGCGTACCATGGTGGTGGGACAGCCGTACCATGGTGCTGGGACAGGCGTACCGTGGTGCTGGGACAGCCGTACCGTGGTGCTGGGACAGCCGTACCGTGGTGCTGGGACAGCCGTACCGTGGTGCTGGGACAGGCGTACCATCACCAGCTTGTTCTCTTGTAATATAGCTACTTATCCTACCCAGGCCACTTAGCCTCTAAGTTAACCAGCAGTGTCGACTCAAGATGACCTACATTATAGAGATTATATAACTGTCTGCTATCATTCCGTTATAGCCTTGGGAAGGCGGCGATAGCAATTAGGAAAGGCGTGATATCCCCCTCCGAACGGTACAGCGAATCTACCGTTATTTGTCGTGGTAAATAATTAAACTGACTCATAATTACCCATTGGGAGGTACTTATGGTACCCCTTGTGTATGACGTACCATATGTATCACAAGGGGTACCACTCCTGTGGTACCCCAGGAGAGCTTCACCTAACGACAGAACTATCAGGAGAGCTTATATAACACTGGGAAGAGGGTCACAGGATTTGGGATTGGACGAAGGGAAGGAATGGTGGCCCAACCACTTGTGGACCGTCGGGGATTGAACGCCGACCTGCATGAAGCGAGACCGTCGCTCTACCGTCCAGCCCAAGTGGTTGGAGTGGTTGCTACTGAGCCTATTCATAGTGTTCATTATCCCGCTTCTAGTAGTATTTGATTTTACAACGCTCTCACACCTGCTTTATGAACTATATACAAAATGAAAAGCGAAAATATAAACTTAATTAATCGACTCTGAAATGGTGACTAAATTACCTGTTAAATGGTGATCAGTGTCTGTAAGATGTTGATAGTGTGACGGAGGGGCCCGTAGCTGCGTCACGCGACTGGTTTCGTCACGCGACTGGTTTCGTCACGCGACTGGTTAAGTGGACTCGTAATTCTCTAGAGGCGATTGGCTGCCGTACACCAGGCTGACCTTGAACCTAAATGAACTAATGAGGATTAAATGGCTCGCATGCAACCCGTTCTCGCACTTGCTTACATTCAATATTGGCTTATTTAATAAGTGCATATGTGACATACTAATTGATTGTGAATATTTTAGTTTACCTTGAAAAGCTTCATAGAAAACACCGACCTCACCTAACCACCTTAGGATGTTAAGATAAGCATCTTATTGCTTCATAATTACAATTATTACTTAACCTATACTGTTGATAGATTAAGTAATAATTGTAATTAAGAAGCAATAAGATGCTTATCTTAACATACTAAAAAGGTTAGGTGAGGTCGGTGTTTTCTATGAAACTTTTCAAGGTAAACTAAAATATTCACAATCAATTAGTATGTCACATATGCACTTATTAAATAAGCCAATATTGACTATAAGCAAGTGCGAAAACGGGTTGCATGATACCGGGCTATTCATGCCCGTGCCACCTCCTGAATGGCTTGACCTTTATCAATCAAATCTTGCATGCTGAAGAAGACATTGATCACTAAGAAACAGTTCACTAAGATATTATCAGTGGCGCACTAACTGTGGTAAAGGCACAAGAGTGAACCAATTGTGTAATGAACATGATCCATACATTAGAGATCCCACTTTTAATCGCTTAAAAAGGTGTTTACAAAATGTCAGCAGAGTTGATGATTGTGGTTCTTCAAGCAGCCCGGCCTCCTAAGGTTTCCCATCGTCGAGAAACTGTCGTATTAAAGCACCCTTATCCTAACCTACCAGAGGACCCAAAACAGAAAACGGGATAATTTCAGTTTCGCAGTTTTTTTTCTAGATTTAGCTACTCAGACCGAACTGTTCATGTAGTACGGGATATAGTGATCCCGTAAGTCAATTTCAGGGCCGCTACCATTTTCTAGTACGACAGTTTTTGGCCGTAGATGAAGTACGCGTAAAAATGCGACGCTCTACAATGAGGACGGGTATGAATGTACGTGGGTGAATGCTTCACCCACGTACACGTACTTAAAAGTACAAATTTTCGCCAACAGAACCTACACACGTAATCTACCCAATGTCTGACTGTACATTGAAATGTAATATATAATAACTTATGAGAACAAATCAGTTTATAATTGTATGCTAAAATTGATGAACGCGTCTGGGGAGGACGGCCGCCGCATTAACGAGCCTAGCCTGAGGATAGGTTGGTGGTTGGGCACGATTCCTTCCCTCTGTTCCATCGTAAATCATCCCCCTTATATCCCTTCCAATTGCTATATATTCGTAATGGCTTAGTTGTTTCTCCTGAAAATGTTGCTTTACGCCTATCTGCAACGCGTCATTGCACAGATGACAACAGAAGCAACTTAGCAACTTAGGGGGAGTAGAAATAGCCTAAGCTACTCTATCTTTTTGAGATGTATTTCTTTCTTGTCTCAATAAACATACTTGAACTTGAATAGAAGCAAAGTTTATATTCGACAGCCTCGTGTATAATGCTTCACTAACGAATCAGTAGAGCAGGAGCAAAGAATCTGACGCTGTAGTAAAGAAATTCTGGTTGTTGTTTAAGATTCGCTACTTGGAATAAAAAGCTCCAAGTAGCACGGGCTATGGTGAGCCCGTAGTGGACTTAGAAATTCTATATAGAACTAGGAGAGATGGGGGTTTCTGCTTTACAAGAGACGATAGCCATTCGAAATGTTTCTGAACGTGCCTTATCATAACACGAACCATGCATTATTATAGATTAGAGAATTGCCATTGAAACCTTGCAACAAGAGGATTTGTGGCAACATCCCTCTAACCACAAATACTAAACCATCAATGGAGACTCTTTAACATCAAAGGTCGTCACATATGTATCACAACTTGATGCAGTTATGTTGGAATGATAGGGAATGACATTAGAGATGATATGTATCGCAACTGGATGCAAAGTCATGTAGGAATGATAGGGAATGACATTAGAGATTATATGTATCGCAACTGGATGCAAAGTCATGTAGGAATGATAGGGAATGACATTAGAGATTATATGTATCGCAACTGGATGCAAAGTCATGTAGGAATGATAGGGAATGACATTAGAGATGAAGCTGCCAAACTTCAAATAAGAGGAAAAAGATATTTATATGCCACAGAATGTAGCACAGATTAAGGAAATAAGAGCAGTGGATTCACAGTGACTATAACTCAACAGCTAGGACATGAGGATCAGTGAAAGGATTCAACCAACTATAAATTGAATTAATTTGTTGAAATAGAACAAAACAGCACTCAAGCCACATTGGTCTTGCATCATACCCACGTACATGGAAAATAGACTTGTACACGTTCCAAAAAAAAGATAGGAAATGTCAACAGTGTGAAGAAATGGCGCAGATAGACAATCAGAACATTAATCTAAGACAGTGCCGAGTTACATACCAAATAGTTCCACCAAGATATAACAACGTTGTAGTTAAACACACAGGACATACCCTTGCTCAAGCCAAGAAAAAACATTAGACACAGAGATCACACTAACCTACAAGGGCATTGTGGATTTGTGGTCGTAGCTCAGTCGATTAAGGCAAGCGTATGGGATGCTCCCGGACGCAGGTTCGAATCCTCGTCACGGCCCTTGTGGATTTGTTCAAGGAAAAAAACATACCCGCGCTTGAAGCAGAAATGAGGAGCATTTAGAGTCCAAGGCGGAGGCTCGGGAGCCTATACAGACATATCCTTGGAAACCAAAATATATTTTGCTAAGGTGTTGAGTGCGCTCCACTCCTACACAGGTCTTAAATTCCATTGGTATTGTCGCCTCCGGTTGATTATTGACACCAGTCATCAATCCCGGTTTGTGTGATGACAAGATTTCTTTTGTCACCTCTGGTTGTCTCCTTGTCACAACACCCCCCACCCCCCTCCTCGCCCCCCTCACCCCCCCCCTCACCCCATCTCGTCGTCCTGTCGCCCCCCCCCCCCCATTCAGCTCGGAGGTTTCTCAGGTTTACAGGTGATAAGGATGATACGCCAGAAAGTGGATCCGGGGTGTGTGTGTTTGTGTGTGTGTTTGCGTGTGTTGTGTTTTTTGTGTATGCTTTTTTGTGTGCGCGCGCTCGTCTAGTTGTGCTTGCGGAGTTGAGCTCTGGCTCTCTGGTCCCGCCTCTCAACTGTCAATCAACTGGGTGAACAGATTCCGGATTCCTGGGCTCTATCATATCTACATTTGAAACTGTGCATGGAGTCAACCTCCACCACATCACTGCCTAATGCATTCCATTTAACTACTGACGCTGAAAAAGTTCTTTCTAACGTCTCTGTGGCAAATTTTGGGTACTCAAGTTTCCACCCGTGTCCCCTTGTGCGTGTGCCCCCTGTGTTCAATAAAGTCTTTATCTACCCTATCAATTCCTCTTGAGAATCCTGTATGTGGTGATCACGTCTCCCCTAACTCTGTCTTCCAGCGACGTGAGGTTCAGTTCCCGTCATCTCTCCTCGTAGCTCATACCCCTCAGTTCGGGTAATAGTCTGGTGGCATACAGGATACGGACTCCATGTTGGAGTAGCTGGAGTAATACTCTATCTACTGGAGCTGTAATTGTGTGTTTTGAGTGTGCACGCGCGTGCCTCGACCGTTAGTTGGGGGAGACCTTGGAGAGTTCCCGCTCTGAATACTCCTCCTCCTCCTCCTATTGGCTCTACCTGTTCAAAGTCCCCAGTCATCCAGGTTAATAGTGACTTTTTTTCAATTGGTATCCAAGTAGAAAGATCTTGTTTAGTTTTGCTGTGATCATCGTGTGTGTGTGTGTGTGTGTTGGTGTGTGTGTGTGTGTGTGTGTGTGTGGTGTGTGTGTTGTGTGTGTGTGTGTACTCACCTATATGTACTCACCTATATGTGTCTGCAGGATCGAGCATTGACTCTTGGATCCCGCCTTTCGAGCATCAGTTGTTTACAGCAATGACTCCTATCCCATTTCCCTATCATACCTGGTTTTAAAATTATGAATAGTATTGGCTTCCACAACCTGTTCCTTAAGTGCATTCCATTTTCCCACTACTCTCACGCTAAAAGAAAACTTCCTAACATCTCTGTGACTCATCTGAGTTTCTAACTTCCATCCATGTCCCCTCGTTCTGTTACTATTCCGTGTGAACATTTCGTCTATGTCCACTCTGTCAATCCCTCTGAGTATTTTATACGTTCCTATCATGTCCCCCCTCTCCCTTCTTCTTTCTAGTGTCGTAAGGCATAGTTCCCCCAGGCGCTCCTCATACCCCATCCCTCGTAGCTCTGGGACGAGTCTCGTTGCAAACCTCTGAACCTTTTCCAGTTTCATTATGTGTTTCTTTAGATGGGGACTCCATGATGAGGCGGCATACTCTAAGACTGGCCTCACGTAGGCAGTGTAAAGAGCCCTAAATGCCTCCTTACTTAGGTTTCTGAATGATGTTCTAACTTTTGCCAGTGTAGAGTACGCTGCTGTCGTTATCCTATTTATGTGCCTCAGGAGATAGATTAGGTGTTACGTCCACACCCAGGTCTCTTTCGCGCGTCGTCACAGGTAGGCTGTTCCCCTTCATTGTGTACTGTCCCTTTGGTCTCCTATCTCCTAGTCCCATTTCCATAACTTTACATTTGCTCGTGTTGAATTCCAGTAGCCATTTCTCTGACCATCTCTGCAACCTGTTCAGGTCCTCTTGGAGGATCCTGCAATCCTCATCTGTCACAACTCTTCTCATCAACTTTGCGTCATCCGCAAACATCGACATGTAGGACTCTACACCCGTAAACATGTCGTTAACATATACAAGAAATAGAATTGGTCCCAGCACCGATCCTTGTGGTACTCCACTTGTTACTGTTCGCCAGTCCGACTTCTCGCCCCTTACCGTAACTCTTTGGCTCCTTCCTGTTAGGTAGTTCCTTATGTGTGTGTGTGTGTGTTGTGTGTGTGTGTGGTGTGTGTGTGTGGTGTGTGTGTGTGTGTGTGTGTGTGTGTGTGTGTTGTGTGTGTGTTGGGTGTTCATCTCTTGGCTTCTGTGCAGAAATCATATGAAGACTTTCTATTCTACCTTGTCTTGTATCGTAGTGGGAAGTCGACAAACATTCGTTTAAAAAATTGTCTCGTGTAATTTCTAAACTAACGAAAGGAGTTTATACCTAGTTGTCAAAGACGCAATTTTGATTCTTATAGAATAATAGAATCACATTATTCATCATATAGTGATGATTTAGTGAGGCGGAAACGGTTTTTTTTTAATTTAAAGCACGAATTAAATTGGACAACGAACTGTGTAGTGTATATACTTGACTAATTGTAATTATTATATATGACTCTGTGACCGCATGTTTAATGCAGCTTGTAAAGCACTATGTTGCTCCCAGGCGTTGCCTCAGCC
>WNGS01169498.1:11466226-11486161 GCA_020271785.1 Procambarus virginalis
TATGTATATGTGCCATAAAACACACATATTATACAGAAGCCATTTGAATATCCAACACAACATCCTGTTGTTTACTCTCCTTCTGCCGGCCAGCCGCCCCAGTCTCCTGCCTCTATGATGTTTAATAGGTCACTGGACAGCCCGTCCTAAGGTTTCCCAGCGTCAAGAAAGCGTCAAGTGGTCTCTCTTAACCTGCCAAATGCGACGTTTCTTGTAAGACAGGTTGCACTGGAAGACAAGAGACCTACCAGAACGTTGGAAGACAGCTGCATACCACGCGGTGATGAAAGACTTAGAAAAAATCTAGAAGCACACCACCAACGCGAGTTCAGAGATGGTAAATCTTGCCTCACAGATTTAATAGAATTCTACGACCAAAAACAAAAATAGACAAGAGAAGGGTGGGCAGACTACATATTTTTAGACTGTCAGAAAGCCTTTGACACAGTACCCATAAGAGGCTGGCTTATAACTTGAAAAAGCAGGCAGCAATAATGGGTAATTTGCTAACTGTATAATTGTTTACCTAAGTAACAGAAAAGTTACTTTGAGGAGGGAGATCTCAGGATGGAGAGTGTTACCAGCGGAGTCCCAACAGGGTACAGAACTTGGATCTATCCTGTTTCTAGTTACAAGAGTTATCAAAGGCATGCCATCTCCACCACGCTTCTTCTTCTTTTCTATTCTCCTCTCTTTCCTTCCCTTTCTATCCCTACTCACTACCTCTTCTTTCAATCCCAAATTTACTTTTTACCCATCTGATCCAAATCCTCCCAACTTCTCCCAATCGACCCACCCATTCCTAATTTACCCACCCGCTCTTCATCTACCCGTCCCATCCATCTCCCACCCACACCGGGTGTGGCGGGAGATCATCTGCAACTCAGACCTTCTGCTGCCTAATTTGCCTGCCAGACGGATGTTAATTGTCGTAATGAGAGCAGTAGTCCCTAGGGAGCAGTGAAGCAGTCGAGTACACACACATACACACGGGGTCTGGTAGCTGAGTGGATAGCGCGCGGGACTCTAATCCTGTGGCCCGGGTTCGATTCCCGGACTAGGCAGAAAAAATGGGCAGGGTCTTTCACCCTGATGTCCCTGTTACCTAGCAGTAAATAGGTATCTGGGAATTAACAGCTGATACGGGCTGCTTCCTGTGTGTGTGTGTGTGTGTGTGTGTGTGTGGTGTGTGTGTGTGTGTGTAGGTGTGTGTGTGTGTGTGGTGTGTGTGTGGAAAAAAATCAGTTGATAGACTGACAGTTGAGAAGCGGGTTGAGGCGGACCGAAAGACAGAGCTCAACCTTCGCAAACACAACTAGGGTAAATATAACTAGGTGAATACACACACTCAAGCCTCACACACATTATTAACAACTTTACAAATATAAAATTTCGCCTATTCGGAGTAATTCAATTTGGTCTTATTAACAGTGAGTATGTGCTTATATTCACTACCACACGCGACATAAACAAGACAATAGGTCTAAATTATAGATTTAAACATATATTTCACGAGGTTACAATCTATTACTTCAAATATAATACAATTTTCATTTACGAATTTGTAATCAAGTTTCTACTGTTGCACTACTGGCACACAAGGACAGGGATGGGGGTCATAATAGATGTAGCGTAAAGAAAAGAATTCACTGTTTTTCCCCCGTTATTTCCTTTTTACATAAAGACGAAACAAGATTTTGTTAGGAATGGTTAGGATACCTTTAAAAGTTGACATTGCTTTTAATACTGCACCTTTCAAGCCTTTTGTCATTTCTTAGTGAGTCATTGCATTAAACTAAGACAGCGTTTGGAAGACGAGGCTAGGAGCTTATCGCAGTAAACACAGATAGATGACTACATGGAGGCAAAACTATTACCCCTCCCCGGACCAACCTGCGCTGTGGTAGGGTATGTGGGCCTGCGGGCCGCTCCAAGCAACAGCCTGGTTGACCAAAGTCTCACAAGTCAAGTCTGGCCTCGGGCCGGGCTTGGGAGTTAGAAGACACTCCCAGAACCCCATCAACCAGGTATCAACCAGGTACCAGGTTCCTCAACTTTTCCCCCAACAGAGGAAACCCGAACCTGAGCAGGAAAGACTAGTGTACCTACAATGAGTTAAATAATCCGGTAAATAATATTAAATCAGTTTAAATTCATCCAATGAAATACGTATGCCAGGCGGGCGACTTATAGAGCTATTGTATTCCATATACTGTATTACGGAATATAAGTAGCAGTTAAACCGGTTTTCATTTTGAAATTTAATGAAAGGAAAGAAACCCGTTTATTAAGAGATCGATGTTACTAAAGTGGCCATTAAGATTATTCGATTATTATGTAGCCTTTCAAAGGTTGACATTGCGAGAGCCAAGCGTTGCTTTTTCTCTACACATTGGAGGCTATTATGAATAAGTAGATTAAGCATGAGTAAGTTACCGTGAAATTCGCTCCTGTTCACACTGAAAACATGAAATATATAATGGAATAGGTTAAAAGCTTAAAAAACACATGTACTGTATATACATCTTAAATGTATAATTATGCATCACCGTCGGTCAAATTACGGTCTGATGGCATGGCAAGGTCGAGGTCTTAATTGGGACAATTGATAAATTTGTTTGAAGTTGTTTCTGGTCGAGGTAGTTAGTGGGAGGTGATGTTTGAAGTTTCACAGACTGGTAGTGTACTTACCATAAGGGGTTATGGTGGACGATACACAAAGCACTTTTTGACTACGACTTAGGATATATGCACCTCTTAGTTCTAACGTTCCGACTTAGTCGGTATTTACTAACAGATCTTAACTGATTGATGACTTGACCTTAGAAAGTGATGTATCTATGAGAAAATACTGAGGCCGTAACAATAGGGATCCGAAAACCCCCCATCCCTAAAGTCCCCAGGCACACACACACACCACCAATTCTTAGTCGTAGGAATTATTGAATGTGAAACCGTAAAAGATTTAAGACCTCCTGGCCTATTGTAACACCAACTGTGTAAATATTTCATTGAATCTGGTGTACTGTGCGATATCCTACCAATTTAGATCCAAAATTTGCGTGTCCAATTTTAAAGAATGAAGACCATTTTTATTTTAATATATGTTAAGCTGCATCTCTTATGAACCCATCCGTGCCCTTGTGTGGTAGTGCAAAATAGAAAGCTGTTTTTTACATATTCATACACTTAAAAACATTGATTGTAAACCATGATATATATCTTCCGCCTAGAGTTTAGACCTATGTGTTTTGGTGTATTGACCCTTTGTTCCGGGTGGACAGTGAATACCAGCAGTATCCACACTTTAATAAGTCTTAATTGAAAGATCCTCAGATTAGGCAAAAATTTAATTAAATTTTGTCAATGTAAAGATGTTAATAATAGATAAAGGAATGTTGTTGAATATGAGTAGTTACTGCGGTGTAGCATAATTGCTTTGAAAAGTTAAGGTGGAATATTTCTGTGGTTTAAAATTTTAACACTCCAGTGCTCGATAAATTTATAAGGCTCTTTCCTTACCACTAATGGTGGACAATGTCGGTGAAGGACGACTATAGGAAAGTTGAGATAAAGGAACTGAATGGAAAAAGAGACAGAAATAAAGACAATGAAAAGAGAACACTCTCCCAAAGCGAACAAGTGGCGTTATTGAAACGCCATTTAAAAAAAAACTCCAGACTAAAGGGAAGTCTGGGGAGCTTGAACTACACCAAATAAATTAATTTAGGTAACACTGTCCTTTAACACCCTGGAAGGACGGGGAAAGAAAATAATCAAAAGAAAGAGCTAAGCCAGCATAGCTATTTATATCCGGCCCATATGCTAAAGACAGTATAGAAGCTGGAATAGCACAAAACAGTGAATTAATAGTGTCCGAGATTGTGGACACATTGTGGATTGTGGGGATCGAGCTAGAGGCGAGGTCATTGCTCTATCGACCAGTCCAAGTGGATAGTTTAGCAGCCAAGAAAACATACGCACATTCCACCATCTGGTCTTCCCAAATTCCAATTAAATGCTCTTGCTGGGGCTTATAAAACCTTTCACCCGCGTGATGCAAAGCCCTGGTGCCAGGTAAGTCCACTACGGACTCACCTAGCCCGTGCTACTTGGAACTTTTGTTCCACAGTAGCTGAATCTATAACAACAGACAGATGCAAAGCTGAGTGCTGTTCCTCTGTACCACCACCTGGGAGAGCTTTTAATACAATAGGTTCTAAAAAATATATCTGGGTGATTATCGTATTATATGTACTACCTACTAACTTTAAATCTAACAGAATAGTTTGTACTGTAACGCTGCAACTATGTATGCACTGTGTATCCTAAATAAATTATTATTATTATTATTATTATTATTATTATTATTATTATTAAGTAGTACATTCTTGAAAATTGCATACATGCACAGCGTTTCGGACAAAAACACATTCTACAGAAAAATACCTCCATGTAATTACAACACTGTCGTATAAACTTTGTTTATATATATTAACATACTTTTTAAGAAATTATTGTATTTTTCGAGTAGGTATACTGTAAACCTGAAGGTGTGTATCATAGTAGAAAATAGAGAAAACAAAGAGAATACTGAAAACACTAAATCTTTTTTCCGAGACTGAGGCTTTTATGTGGTTGGTGTGGTTAACATACACACTTCCTGGAGCACAACCAAGCCTAAAATGCCCTTTTAATTACGGTTTAGTCAAAAGAGGACTCTCAGCCGCAAAGATATAATTACGCTGCTGTATCCTAATAAGGATATTTTCAAGCATAATAAATTAATGTTGTTGGGACTCGTGGAAACAAATACTGTACAGCCATTATACTTCGGACTCCTTCAAGCGTAGACACAAACACCTTTGTCATTAAAAACACAACAAGCTTAATATTTTACCTCAGTTTTTGCTAAACAAGAAACAGTATGTATTTTACAAAGCCTCATATAAAAATAATGAGAAGAATGTCACTATAATAATGAAGTACAGGTATTTTGTAACTATTCAAGACCCATACCTATGGGCCTTGGATAAATGGATAAATCCAACACTCATATTAAATAACTAATCCATATATGCTTGATAAAGAGGAATGCAACTTCAGAAAAAAATTAAACCTCGTTTAAATCCGAAAATAGAATTATTCATTTACCGAGGAATGTGTGTATGATGTGAATATACTAAAATCATAAGGTATAATATAGAGTAGAAAACTATATAACTTTCAACATTGAGAGGAAAACCTCGACACACATCGCCTCGTTTAACTTTTCTAAGACTAAGATTCATCGTTCTAATAGTGGGCATTACTCACCTCTTTTGTTAGGCTGTCAGCTGACTTAAAAATGAAATAAATGAAGATATGTGACCAACATGTATGTTGCCGTATTTCTGAAGTGGAAGAAAATCTTCCAATCATTCTCTCAATCGATTTCTTTCCTTCTCCTCCCTCTTCTATCCCCCTCTTCTATCCCTCTCCTCCCTCTTCTATCCCTCTCCTCTCCCTCTACTCCCTCTTCTTTCCCCCTCTCCCTTGCCTTCAACTCCTATCGCTCTCTTCATTTTATGCCTTATTATTAACATCTTTATTGACAAAATTAATTACAATTTTGCCTAATCTGAGGATTTTGATAGTCTTATTAAAGTGAGGATAATGTTGGTCTAAACTGTAGGCTGAAGCACATATATATCATGGTTACAATCAATGTTTTAATGTATGGATATGTGAAAACAACTTTCTACTGTGCACAACTACACAAGGGCAGGGATGGGTTCATAAGTGATGCAGCTTAGAAGTAATATAAATAAAAATTGTTCTTCATTCTTTAAAATGGACAAGCAAATTTTGGGTAAATTGTTAAGATGTCCAGAACACCTGAGTCAATAAAATAGTTACACAGTTGGTGGTACAAGAGGCCAGGAGGTCTAAAGTCCTTTACGGTTTCACATTCATCAATAGTGTTCTAGTGAATGCATTAAAGGTTTGTCACAGAGTTTACAATCTGAGTATTCTGGTAGTGGCTCAGCCTCACTAACCTGCCAGATGTGTCTATAGCGCAATGACTACATCACATTGCCTGGTCCGGTTACTGTGCTGACCATACAAATACCTATTATTACAAAACGTCATAACTTTTAATACTGCAGCTTTCAGGTCTGGGCATTTCTTAGTTCTTCTAAATAATAACTGCATTAGATAGTGATTGGATAACGCAGTGTGGGGAGTTGTGGGTAAGACTGTAGCAGCGTAAGATGACAGACACTGCCAATGAGAAAGAGATAGAGACGTAGAAGGGAAGATCAGGGTGGATATGGCGCGGGGAAGGGGAGACGAGGGGCTCCGCCAAATCTAATTATAATGAAGCGTGAAGACAAAGAAAGCGAGTGAAAATATCGGTGTTATTTTCAACGGGTGATTAGTGTTGGCAGGGTCGTCTAGCAGAGGAGTCAGGCTGTTGGTAGTGGTCTAGTGTGGCCCCAGAGGAGTCAGGCTGGTGGCAGAGTGGTCTAGTGTGGCCCCAGAGGAGTCAGGCTGGTGACAGAGTGGTCTAGTGTGGCCCCAGAGGAGTCAGGCTGGTGGCAGAGTGGTCTAGTGTGGCCCCAGAGGAGTCAGGCTGGTGGCAGAGTGGTCTAGTTTGGCCCCAGAGGAGTCAGACTGGTGGCAGAGTGGTCTAGTGTGGCCCCAGAGGAGTCAGGCTGGTGGCAGAGTGGTCTAGTGTGGCCCCAGAGGAGTCAGGCTGGTGGCAGGGTGGTCTAGTGTGGCCCCAGAGGAGTCAGGCTGGTGGCAGAGTGGTCTAGTGTGGCCCCAGAGAAGTCAGGCTGGTGGCAGAGTGGTCTAGTGTGGCCCCAGAGGAGTCAGGCTGGTGGCAGAGTGGTCTAGTGTGGCCCCAGAGGAGTCAGGCTGTGGCAGGGTGGTCTAGTGTGGCCCCAGAGGAGTCAGGCTGTGGCAGGGTGGTCTAGTGTGGCCCCAGAGGAGTCAGGCTGTGGCAGGGTGGTCTAGTGTGGCCCCAGAGGAGTCAGGCTGTGGCAGGGTGGTCTAGTTTGGCCCCAGAGGAGCCAGACTTCCACCACCCTCCACCCCGTTCCGTCACCGGCTGGCTCCTCTCCTGTCCCTTTCCCCCTTGACGGTAATGACGCGTGAATATTACCAGAGTAGTAAAACGGCCACTGTGGCCGTCACTAACATCATCCACTAAGATCTCCACCAGCACCCACCATGGCCACCATCAGTACCCACCATGGCCACCATCAGTACCCACCATGGCTCCCACTAGCACCCACCATGGCCACCACCACCAACCACCCGTGCGTAGGTTCGAATCCTCATCACGGCCCTTGTGGATTTGTTGATTAAGTTTCAGAGTAGTCAAGAAGCTGAAAGAGCTAAGAAGTTAAAGTGGTGGAGGCGAATTACTTTGCTCGATTTTGGGAACTTGTAAGTGAGAACCGGGATCCAAAGGCTGAAACTCGACACCATTGACACATTTAGGCGAGAGCGCGCGCGCACACACACACACACACACACACACACACACACACACACACACACACACACACACACACACACACACACACACACACACACTCACACACTCACACACTCACACATTCCACTTCCTAATGGAATGCATTAGGAAGTGATGTGGTGGAGGCTGACTCCATACACAGTTTCAAATGAATATATGGCAGAGCCTAGTAGGCTCAGGAATCTGTACACCAGTTAATTGACAGTTGAGAGGCGGGCCCAAAGAGCCAGAACTCAACCCCCGCAAGCACAACTAGCTAAGTATACACACAACAGGCGGCCTCATCCACTCATCCTGATTATCGACATACGCAAATATTTTGTTTACGACTGTACGATCCAGCCTAATGGTGAAATATCCTGAGTCACAGCCAGACATTTTATTGCTATTATTCGCACGACAGACATAGGGGGGACTTAGAAGATCCGAGGAATTTAATACAGTAATGCACAGAAAATTCGATTGTTATGTCATAAACTAGGCTTCATAGGGTGACTGGTCTAGTGATTATCGTGGTCATATATATACACACGTGTGTGTGAGTTAATTTATGAGTTAAATTATGAGTCATGAGGCAAGACTGCGTGAGTAAGACCGAAAGGATTTCATAAATGATTCTTGCACGAAACTATTTCTATATTTCGTATGTTGTGCTTCACTTCGGGAGGAAGCTGGCACATGAATTATCAGTTATTTATTAAACTTGACACGTTTTTAAATGATTCGTTACGATGAAGCTCTCTTGAACATCTTCGGAGGTAGAGGAAAAGTGATGCAACTTGGCAAAGGTACCAGTATGTGTTGCATGTAAGTCAAAGGTCCAGTATGTGTTGCCTGTAGGTCAAAGGTACCAGTATGTGTTGCCTGTAGGTCAAAGGTGCCAGTATGTGTTGACTGTAGGTCAAAGGTACCAGTATGTGTTGCATGTAGGTCAAAGGTGCAGTTGTGTTGCCTGTAGGTCAAAGTACCAGTATGTGTTGCCTGTAGGACAAACGTACAGTATGTGTTCTAACTCTCCAGGTACCTATTTACTACTAGGTGAACAGTGGCATCAGGGTGAAAGAAACGCTGCCCATTTGTTTCCGCCTTCACCGGGATCGAACCCGGAAGTTCAGGACTACGAATCCCGAGCGCTGTCCACTCAGCTGTCAGGCTCACACATAATTACTTGCGTAATTCTACCAAACTTTACAAAGGCAATATCGTGTTTATCATTAAATTATTAGATGTTGAGTAATGTATAAAGATTTTATAAATATATTACTGGATGTTAATATTGTTGTGCATTGCCAGAAACCATTGACGCCTGAAGATCCCCATGTATACCATGTATAATCTACACATATATACATATGTTGTAATGGTATATTAAGACTTGTGTATGCTGTGTCCTTACTGTGAACATGGGCACATACATTCAAGTTCAAGTAGGTTATTGAGACAGGAAAAAATACATCTCAAAAGGATAGAGTAGCTTAGGCTATCTCTCAAGTCTTTAGGGAATTCCTGGTAATAAAGGAACCACACAAGGGCACGGAATGGGTTCATAAGAGATGCAGCTTAAAAATATATAAATAAAAATGTTCTTCATTCTTTAAATGGACACGCAAATTTTGGATAAATTGTGGATATCGCCAAGTAAACACCAGATTCAATGAAATATTATACAGTTGGTGGCTAGGTCTAAATCTTTTACGGTTTCACATTCAATAATTCCTACGACTAAGAATTGGTGGTGTGTGTGTGTGCCTGGGGACTTTAGGGATGGGGGTTCGATCCTATTGTTACGGCCTCAGTATTTTCTCATAGATACATCACTTTCTAAGGTCAATTCACATCAGTTAAAGATCTGTTAGTAAATACCGACTAAGTCGGAACGTTAGAACTAAGAGGTGCATATATCCTAAGTCGTAGTCAAAAAGTGCTTTGTGTATCGTCCACCATAACCCTTATGTAAGTACACTACCAGTCTGTGAAACTTCAAACATCACCTCCCACTAACTACCTCGACCAGAAACAACTTCAACAAATTTATCAATTGTCCCAATTAAGACCTCGACCTTGCCATGCCATCAGACCGTAATTTGACCGACGGTGATGCATAATTATACATTTAAGATGTATATACAGTACATGTGTTTTTTAAGCTTTTAACCTATTCCATTTTATTCATGTTTCAGTGGAACAGGAGCGAATTTCACGGTAACTTACTCATGCTTAATCTACTTATTCATAATAGCCTCCAATGTGTAGAGAAAAAGCAACGCTTGGCTCTCGCAATGTCAACCTTTGAAAGGCTACATAATAATCGAATAATCTTAATGCCACTTTAGTAACATCGATCTCTTAATAAACGGGTTTCTTTCCTTTCATTAAATTTCAAAATGAAAACCGTTAACTGGCTACTTATATTCCGTAATACAGTATATGGAATACAATAGCTCTATAAGTCGCCCGCCTGGCATACGTATTTCATTGGATGAATTTAAACTGATTTAATATTATTTACCGGATTATTTAACTCATTGTAGGTACACTAGTCTTTCCTGCTCAGGTTCGGGTTTCCTCTGTTGGGGGAAAGTTGAGGAACTGGTACCTGTTGATACCTGGTTGATGGGTTCTGGGAGTTCTTCTACTCCCCAAGCCCGGCCCAGGCCAGACTGACTTGTGAGAGTTTGGTCAACCAGGATGTTGCTTGGAGCGGCCCGCAGGCCCACATACCCACCACAGCCCGGTTGGTCCGGGGAGGGGTAATAGTTTTGCCTCCATGTAGTCATCTATCTGTGTTTACTGCGATAAGCTCCTAGCCTCGTCTTCCAAACGTTCTTAGTTTAATGCAATGACTCACTAAGAATGACAAAAGGCTTGAAAGTGCAGTATTAAAAGCAATGTCAACTTTTAAAGGTATCCTAACCATTCATAACAAAATCTTTTCGTCTTTATTAAAGAAGGAATAACGGGGGAAAAACAGTGAATTCTTTTCTTTACGCTACATCTATTATGACCCCCATCCCTCCTTGTGTGGCAGTGAACAGTAGAAACTTGATTACAAATTCGTAAATGAAAATTGTATTATATTTGATATAGATTGTAACCTCGTAAAGTATGTTTAAATTCTACAATTTAGACCTATTGTCTTGTTTATGTCGCGTGTGGTAGTGAATATAAGCACATACTCACTGTAATAAGACCAAATTGAATTACTCCGAATAGGCGAAATTTTATATTTGTAAAGTTGTTAATAATGTGTGTGAGGCTGAGGTGTGTGTATTCACCTAGTTATATTTACCTAGTTGTGTTTGCGAAGGTGAGCTCTGTCTTTCGGTCCGCCCTCAACCCGCCTCAACTGTCACGTATCAACTGATTTTTTTCCACACACACACACACACCCACACACACACACAACACACCCACACACCACACACACACACACACACACCACACACACAGGAAGCAGCCCGTATCAGCTGTCTAACTTCCCAGATACCTATTTACTGCTAGGTAACAGGACATCAGGGTGAAAGGTACCCGGCCCATTTGTTTCTTGCCTAGTCCGGGAATCGAACCCGGGCCACAGGATTATGAGTCCCGCGCGCTATCCACTCAGCTACCAGACCCCGTGTGTATGTGTGTGTACTCGACTGCTTCACTGCTCCCTAGGGACTACTGCTCTCATTACGACAATTAACATCCGTCTGGCAGGCAAATTAGGCAGCAGAAGGTCTGAGTTGCAGATGATCTCCCGCCACACCCGGTGTGGGTGGGAGATGGATGGGACGGGTAGATGAAGAGCGGGTGGGTAATTAGGGAATGGGTGGGTCGTTGGGAAGTTGGGAGGATTTGGATCAGATGGGTAAAAAGTAAATTGGGATTGAAAGAAGAGGGTAGGGTAGGGATAGAAAGGGAAGGAAAGAGAGGAGAATAGAAAGAATAGAAAGAAGGAACGTGGTGGAGATGGAAGCCTTATCTTAATCCTTCTATCCAAGTTCTGTACCCTGTTGGGACTCCGCTGGTAACACTCTCCATCCTGAGATCTCCCTCCTCAAAGTAACTTTTCTGTTACTTAGGTAAACATTATACAGTTGAGCAAATTACCCATTATTGCTGCCTGCTTTTTCAAGTTATAAGCCAGCCTCTTATGGGGTACTGTGTCAAAGGCTTTCTGACAGTCTAAAAATTATGTAGTCTGCCCACCCTTCTCTTCGTCTATTTTGTATCCTAGTCGTAGAATTCTATTAAATCTGTGAGGCAAGATTTACCATCTCTGAACTCGCGTTGGTGGTGTGCTTCTAGATTTTTTCTAAGTCTTTAACATCACCGCGTGGTATGCAGCTGTCTTCCAACGTTCTGGTAGGTCTCTTGTTTCCAGTGCAACCTGTCTTACAAGAAACGTCGCATTTGGCAGGTTAAGAGAGACCACTTGATCGCTTTCTTGACGCTGGGAAACCTTAGGACGGGCTGTCCAGTGACCTATTAAACATCATAGAGGCAGGAGACTGGGGCGGCTGGCCGGCAGAAGGAGAGTAAACAACAGATGTTGTGTTGGATATTCAAATGGCTTCTGTATAATATTGTGTGTTTTATGGCACATAACAGAAAAATACCCCATGTAATTACAACACTGTCGTATAAACTTTGTTTATATATATTAACAATAACTTTTAAGAAATTATTGTATTTTTCGAGTAGGTATACTGTAAACCTGAAGGTGTGTATCATAGTAGAAAATAGAGAAAACAACAGAGAATACTGAAAACACTAAATCTTTTTTCCGAGACTGAGGCTTTTATGTGGTTGGTGGCTGGTTAACATACACACTTATCCGGGAGCACACAACCAAGCCTAAAATGCCCTTTTAATTACGGTTTAGTCAAAAGAGCACTCTCAGCCGCAAAGATATAATTACGCTGCTGTATCCTAATAAGGATATTTTCAAGCATAATAAATTAATGTTGTTGGGACTCGACTAGGGAAACAAGATCTGTACAGCCATTATACTTCGGACTACCTTCAAGCGTAGACAACAAACACCTTTGTCATTAAAAACACAACAAGCTTAATATTTACCTCATTTTTGCTAAACAAGAAACAGTATGTATTTTACAAAGCCTCATATAAACTATGAGAAGAATGTCACTATAATAATGAAGTACAGGTATTTTGTAACTATTCAAGACCCATACCTATGGGCGGCTTGGATAAATGGATAAATCCAACATCGATATTAAATAACTAATCCATATATGCTTGATAAAGAGGAATGCAACTTCAGAAAAAAATTAAACCTCGTTTAAATCCGAAAATAGAATTATTCATTTACCGAGGCCCGGTGGGAATGTGTGTATGATGTGAATATACTAAAATCATAAGGTATAATATAGAGTAGAAAACTATATAACTTTCAACACATTGAGAGGAAAACCTCGACACACATCGCCTCGTTTAACTTTTCTAAGACTAAGATTCATCGTTCTAATAGTGGGTCATTCTCACCTCTTTTTGTTAGGCTGTCAGCTGACTTAAAAATGAAATAAATGAAGATATGTGACCAACATGTATGTTGCCGTATTTCTGAAGTGGAAGAAAATCTTCCAATCATTCTCTCACTATCGATTTCTTTCCTTCTCCTCCCTCTTCTATCCCCTCATCTATCTATCTTCCTCTCCTTCTATCCCTCCCATCATCCCTCTACTTACTCCCTCCTACTCCTCTTCTTTCCCCTCACCCTTCGCCTTCAACTCTATTCGCTCTCATTTCATTTTATGCCTTATATTAACATCTTTATTGACAAAATTAATTACAATTTTGCCTAATCTGAGGATTTTGATAGTCTTATTAAAGTGAGGATAATGTCGGTCTACACTGTAGGCGAACATATTATTCATGGTTACAATCAATGTTTTAATGTATGGATATGTGAAAACAACTTTCTACTGTGCACTACTACACAAGGGCAGGGATGGGTTCATAAGTGATGCAGCTTAGAAGTAATATAAATAAAATGTTCTTCATCTCTTTAAAATGGACAGCAATATTTGGGGTAAATTGTTAAGATGCCAGAACACCTGAGTCAATAAAATAGTTACCACAGTTGGTGGTACAAGAGGCCGAGGAGGTCTAAAGTCCTTTAGGTCACATGTAGTTTCACATTTTCAGCATCATCAAGTATGTTTTAGTGAATGCATTAAAGGTTTCATCAGAGTTTACAATCTGAGTATTCTGGTAGTGGCTCAGCCTCACTCCTAACCTGCCAGATGTGTCTATATGCGATTGCGAATGCCTACATCACATTGCCTGGTTCGTTACTGTGCTGACCATACAAATACCTATTATTACAAAACGTCAAACTTTTAATACTGCAGCTTTCAGAGTCTGGGCTTTCTTAGTTCTTCTAAATAATAACTGCATTAGATAGTGATTGGATAACGCAGTGTGGGGAGTTGTGGGTAAGACTGTAGCAGCGTAAGATGACAGACACTGCCAATGTAAGAAAGAAGATAGAGACGTAGAATGGGAGAATCAGGGGGATATGGCGCGGGGAGGGGAAATGAGGGAGACGAGGGGCTCCGCCAAATCTAATTATAATGAAGCGTGAAGACAAAGAAAGCGAGTGAAAATATCGGTGTTATTTTCAACGGGTGATTAGTGTTGGCAGGGTCGTCTAGCAGAGGAGTCAGGCTGTTGGTAGTGGTAATATTATATCAACGTCTTTTTTTCCCAGATTTGCCTGGGGCATTTCCAATATTCTGTAAAACAGGCGGTGCTATACAGCTCTAGCCTAACATTTTTTGTAGATAATTACTTAGTTCGCAAGAACGATATATGAACGGTTTTGCAGACCATTTACATACTCGTTTGTGTTTGCATGATTGCGCTTGATTTTTTTTCGATCCCGTAGCTTAACTTTAAATAGAGTAGTGTATAAATTTCCAAACTCTGGAATCTGTCATATTTGCATTTAAAGCTCTCTCTCTCTCTCTCTCTCTTCTCTCTCTCTCTCTCTCTCTCTCTCTCTCTCTCTCTCTCTCTCTCTCTCTCTCTCTCTATATATATATATATATATATATATATATAATATATATATATATATGTATATATATATATATATATATATATATATATATATATATATATACATATCCCCTTATATATATATATATATATATATATATATATATATATATATATATATATATATATATATATATATATATATATATCATCGCCTAGTAACTTCCTAACTCATTTCATTTCATTATTTCTTTGACAAACACATCCTCAGTCTATGCATGTGCAACAACAGCCGATCTTAAAGAAGAATTCGTAATGGTATTTTTACTATATAATAAAAAAGTTATTTCCTAACTTTCCCTCTCTCCTGTCTCATTGTTGTCGTTCTTCTGTCATCGTTCCTCGTTGCTGTATGTTCCAGATGAAGGAGTTCCCCGTCCCGCCGCCAGGGTCGTGGGCGGGAGCCAACTCTCACACTCAACTTTATTATGGCGCAAATCACGAGAACCTTTCAAGAGATGAATACCGAGCCGTGAAGATAATACGCTGTTCTTGGCCGGAACTTTACGGGTTTTGATTTTGATTTGAGAGACAAATGGCAGGAAGTTTAGCTTCAAAAATGTTATAAAGGGTATGAAATGGTTGGGTGAGGCAAAGGAAGTTTAGCTTCAGAAATGTTATAAAGGGTATGAAATGGTTGGGTGAGGCAAAGGAAGTTTAGCTTCAAAAATGTTATAAAGGGTATGAAATGGTTGAGTGAGGCAAAGCTTCAAAAATGTTATAAAGGGTATGAAATGGTTGGGTGAGGCAAAGGCAGCCAATAAAGTGAAACTAGGGTCTAAGAGTATGTACGTCTACTTCATCACTACTCTAAACAAACCTAGCCTAATCTATCCTAACCGAATGAAAATGAGTGATAACATTTGTGTTTTTGTCCGAAACGCTGTGCATGTATGCAATTTTCAAGAATGTACTACTTAATAATAATGATAATAATAATAATAATAATAATAATAATTTATTTAGGAACAGTACATACATAGTTGCAGCGTTACAGTACAAACATTCTGTTAGATTTAAAGATAGAGGTAGTACATATAATACGATAATCACCCAGATATATTTTTTAGAACCTATTGTATTAAAAGCTCTCCCAGGTGGTGGTACAGAGGAACAGCACTCAGCTTTGCATCTGTTGTTGTTATAGATTCAGCTACTGGGAACAAAAAGTTCCAAGTAGCACGGGCTATGGTGAGTCCGTAGTGGACTTACCTGGCACAGGAGCTTTGCATCACGCGGGTGAAGGTTTTATAAGCCCCAGCAAGGGCATTTAATTGGAATTTGGGAAGACCAGATGGTGGAATGTGCGTATGTTTTCTTGGCTCCTAAACTATCCACTTGGACTGGTCGATAGAGCAATGACCTCGCCTCTAGCTCGATCCCCACAATCCACAATGTGTCCACAATCTCGGACACTATTAATTCACTGTTTTGTGCTATTCCAGCTTCTATACTGTCTTTAGCATATGGGCCGGATATAAATAGTTATGCTGGCTTAGCTCTTTCTTTTGATTATTTTCTTTCCCCGTCCTTCCAGGGCGTTAAAGGACAGTGTTACCTAAATTAATTTCTTGGTGTAGTTCAAGCTCCCCAGACTTCCCTTGAGTCTGGAGTTTTTTTAAATGGCGTTTCAATAACGCCACTTGTTCGTTTTGGGATAGTGTTCTCTTTTCATTGTCTTTATTTCTGTCTCTTTTTCCATTCATTTCCTTTATCTCAACTTTCCTATAGTCGTCCTTCACCGACATTGTCCACCATTAGTGGTAAGGAAAGAGCCTTATAAATTTATCGAGCACTGAGTGTTAAAATTTTAAACCACGAAATATTCCACCTTAACTTTTCAAAGCAATTATGCTACACCGCAGTAACTACTCATATTCACCAACATTCCTTTATTATTATTAACATCTTTATTGACAAAATTTAATTAAATTTTTGCCTAATCTGAGGATTTCAATTAAGACTTATTAAAGTGTGGATACTGCTGGTATTCACTGTCACACAGGACAGAGGGTCATACACAAAACAATAGGTCTAAACTGTAGGCGGAAGCATATATGTCATGGTTACAATCAATGTTTTAATGTATGAATATGTAAAAACAGTTTCTATTTTGCACTACCACACAAGGGCACGGATGGGTTCATAAGAGATGCAGCTTAAAAATAATATAAATAAAAATGTTCTTCATTCTTTAAAATGGACAAGCAAATTTTGGATAAATTGTTAGGATATCGCACAGTACACCAGATTCAATGAAATAGTTATACAGTTGGTGGCTAGGTCTAAAATCTTTTTACGGTTTCACATTCAATAATTCCTACGAACATTTCACTAAGAATTGGTGGTGTGTGTGTGTGCCTGGGGACTTTAGGGATGGGGTTCGATCCTATTGTTACGGCCTCAGTATTTTCTCATAGATACATCACTTTCTAAGGTCAATTCATCAATCAGTTAAAGATCTGTTTAGTAAATACCGACTAAGTCGGAACGTTAGAACTAAGAGGTGCATATATCCTAAGTCGTAGTCAAAAAGTGCTTTGTGTATCGTCCACCATAACCCTCTTATGGTAAGTACACTACCAGTCTGTGAAACTTCAAACATCACCTCCCACTAACTACCTCGACCAGAAACAACTTCAACAAATTTATCAATTGTCCCAATTAAGACCTCGACCTTGCCATGCCATCAGACCGTAATTTGACCGACGGTGATGCATAATTATACATTTAAAATGTATATACAGTACATGTGTTTTTTAAGCTTTTAACCTATTCCATTTTATTCATGTTTCAGTGGAACAGGAGCGAATTTCACGGTAACTTACTCATGCTTAATCTACTTATTCATAATAGCCTCCAATGTGTAGAGAAAAAGCAACGCTTGGCTCTTGCAATGTCAACCTTTGAAAGGCTACATAATAATCGAATAATCTTAATGGCCACTTTAGTAACATCGATCTCTTAATAAAACGGGTTTCTTTCTTTTCATTAAATTTCAAAATGAAAACCGGTTTAACTGCTACTTATATTCCGTAATACAGTATATGGAATACAATATGCTCTATAAGTCGCCCGCCTGGCATACGTATTTCATTGGATGAATTTAAACTGATTTAATATTATTTACCGGATTATTTAACTCATTGTAGGTACACAATGTCTTTCCTGCTCAGGTTCGGGTTTCCTCTGTTGGGGGAAAGTTGAGGAACCTGGTACCTGGTTGATACCTGGTTGATGGGGTTCTGGGAGTTCTTCTACTCCCCAAGCCCGGCCCGAGGCCAGACTTGACTTGTGAGACTTTGGTCCACCAGGCTGTTGCTTGGAGCGGCCCGCAGGCCCACATACCCACCACAGCCCGGTTGGTCCGGGGAGGGGTAATAGTTTTGCCTCCATGTAGTCATCTATCTGTGTTTACTGCGATAAGCTCCTAGCCTCGTCTTCCAAACGTTCTTAGTTTAATGCAATGACTCACTAAGAAATGACAAAAGGCTTGAAAGGTGCAGTATTAAAAGCAATGTCAACTTTTAAAGGTATCCTAACCATTCATAACAAAATCTTTTCGTCTTTATTAAAGAAGGAATAACGGGGGAAAAACAGTGAATTCTTTTCTTTACGCTACATCTATTATGACCCCCATCCCTGTCCTGTGTGGCAGTGAACAGTAGAAACTTGTATTTACAAATTCGTAAATGAAAATTGTATTATATTTGAAGTAATAGATTGTAACCTCGTAAAGTATGTTTAAATTTACAATTTAGACCTATTGTCTTGTTTATGTCCCGTGTGGTAGTGAATATAAGCACATACTAACTGTAATAAGACCAAATTGAATTACTCCGAATAGGCGAAATTTTATATTTGTAAAGTTGTTAATAATGACTCGGTTCCCACAAGTGTGTGTGAGGCGTGAGTGTGTGTATTCACCTAGTTATATTTACCTAGTTGTGTTTGCGAAGGTTGAGCTCTGTCTTTCGGTCCGCCTCAACCCGCCTCAACTGTCACTTAATCAACTGATTTTTTTCCACACACACACACACACACACACACACACACATAGCCAAGACTGAACCAAAGCTACTACACAGTCACATCAGGAGGAAGACAACAGTGAAGGAACAGGTGATTAAACTTAGGGTGGGCGAGGACAGGTACACAGAGAATGACAAAGAGGTGTGTGAAGAACTCAACAAAAGGTTCCAGGAGGTCTTTACAATAGAACAGGGAGATATCACGGCGCTGGGAGAGGTGGCAGCAAACCAGGTGACCTTGGATAGGTTCGAAATTACAAGAGATGAGGTCAAAAAGCACCTATTGGAGCTGGATGTGAGAAAAGCTGTTGGGCCGGATGGAATCTCGCCATGGGTATTGAAAGAGTGTGCAGGAGCACTTTGCTTACCACTCTCCATAGTGTATAGTAAGTCACTGGAAACGGGGGACCTACCAGAAATATGGAAGACTGCTAATGTAGTACCAATATACAAAAAGGGTGACAGACAAGAGGCACTGAACTACAGGCCAGTGTCCTTAACTTGTATACCATGCAAGGTGATGGAGAAGATTGTGAGAAAAAACCTAGTAACACATCTGGAGAGAAGAGACTTCGTGACAACCCATCAACATGGGTTCAGGGAGGGTAAATCTTGCCTTACAGGATTGATAGAATTCTACGATCAGGTGACAAGAATTAAGCAAGAAAGAGAAGGGTGGGCGGACTGCATTTTTTTGGACTGTCGGAAAGCCTTTGACACAGTACCCCATAAAAGGTTGATGCATAAGCTGGAGAAACAGGCAGGAGTAACAGGTAGGGCGCTCCAGTGGATAAGGGAGTACCTAAGCAATAGGAAACAGAGAGTTACAGTGAGGGGTGAGACCTCAGACTGGCGTGAAGTCACCAGTGGAGTCCCACAGGGCTCTGTACTTGGACCTATCCTGTTTCTGATATACGTAAATGATCTCCCAGAGGGTATAGACTCATTCCTCTCAATGTTTGCTGACGACGCCAAAATTATGAGAAGGATTAAGACAGAGGAGGACAGCTTGAGACTTCAAGAAGACCTGGACAAGCTGCAGGAATGGTCGAACAAATGGCTGTTAGAGTTTAACCCAAGCAAATGTAATGTAATGAAGATAGGGGTAGGAAGCAGGAGACCAGATACAAGGTATCATTTGGGAGATGAAATACTTCAAGAGTCAGAGAGAGAGAAAGACCTGGGGGTTGATATCACGCCAGACCTGTCCCCTGAAGCTCATATCAAGAGGATAACATCAGCAGCATATGCCAGGTTGGCTAACATAAGAACGGCCTTTAGAAACTTGTGTAAGGAATCTTTCAA
>WNGS01169498.1:11487161-11500161 GCA_020271785.1 Procambarus virginalis
ACAGACACTGCCAATGAGAAAGAGATAGAGACGTAGAAGGGAAGATCAGGGTGGATATGGCGCGGGGAAGGGAGACGAGGGGCTCCGCCAAATCTAATTATAATGAAGCGTGAAGACAAAGAAAGCGAATGAAAATATCGGTGTTATTTTCAACGGGTGATTAGTGTTGGCAGGGTCGTCTAGCAGAGGAGTCAGGCTGTTGGTAGTGGTCTAGTGTGGCCCCAGATGAGTCAGGCTGGTGGCAGAGTGGTCTAGTGTGGCCCCAGAGGAGTCAGGCTGGTGGCAGAGTGGTCTAGTGTGGCCCCAGAGGAGTCAGGCTGGTGGCAGAGTGGTCTAGTGTGGCCCCAGAGGAGTCAGGCTGGTGGCAGTGTGGTCTAGTGTGGCCCCAGAGGAGTCAGGCTGGTGGCAGGGTGGTCTAGTGTGGCCCCAGAGGAGTCAGGCTGGTGGCAGAGTGGTCTAGTGTGGCCCCAGAGGAGTCAGGCTGGTGGCAGAGTGGTCTAGTGTGGCCCCAGAGGAGTCAGGCTGGTGGCAGGGTGGTCTAGTGTGGCCCCAGAGGAGTCAGGCTGGTGGCAGGGTGGTCTAGTGTGACCCCAGAGGAGTCAGGCTGGTGGCAGAGTGGTCTAGTGTGGCCCCAGAGGAGTCAGGCTGGTGGCAGAGTGGTCTAGTGTGGCCCCAGAGGAGTCAGGCTGGTGGCAGAGTGGTCTAGTGTGGCCCCAGAGGAGTCAGGCTGGTGGAAGAGTGGTCTAGTGTGGCCCCAGAGGAGTCAGGCTGGTGGCAGAGTGGTCTAGTGTGGCCCCAGAGGAGTCAGGCTGGTGGCAGAGTGGTCTAGTGTGGCCCCAGAGGAGTCAGGCTGGTGGCAGGGTGGTCTAGTGTGACCCCAGAGGAGTCAGGCTGGTGGCAGAGTGGTCTAGTGTGGCCCCAGAGGAGTCAGGCTGGTGGCAGGGTGGTCTAGTGTGGCCCCAGAGGAGTCCGACTGGTGGCAGAGTGGTCTAGTGTGGCCCCAGAGGAGTCAGGCTGGTGGCAGAGTGGTCTAGTGTGGCCCCAGAGGAGTCAGGCTGGTGGCAGAGTGGTCTAGTGTGGCCCCAGAGGAGTCAGGCTGGTGGCAGGGTGGTCTAGTGTGGCCCCAGAGGAGTCAGGCTGGTGGCAGAGTGGTCTAGTGTGGCCCCAGAGGAGTCAGGCTGGTGGCAGAGTGGTCTAGTGTGGCCCCAGAGGAGTCAGACTGGTGGCAGAGTGGTCTAGTGTGGCCCCAGAGGAGTCAGGCTGGTGGCAGGGTGGTCTAGTGTGGCCCCAGAGGAGCCAGACTTCCACCACCCTCCACCCCGTTCCGTCACCGGCTGGCTCCTCTCCTGTCCCTTCCCCCCTTGACGGTAATGACGCGTGAATATTACCAGAGTAGCAAAACGGCCACTGTGGCCGTCACTAACATCATCCACTAAGATCTCCACCAGCACCCACCATGGCTACCATCAGCACCCACCATGGCTCCCACTAGCACCCACCATGACCACCACCACCACCACCCACCCGTGCGTAGGTTCGAATCCTCATCACGGCCCTTGTGGATTTGTTCGTTTGATATATATCACGTTCTTGTGATTTCTGTGTGTAATATAGAGAATTGATTAAGTTTCAGAGTAGTCAAGAAACTGAAAGAGCTAAGAAGTTAAAGTGGTGGAGGCGAATTACTTTGCTCGATTTTGGGAACTTGTAAGTGAGAACCGGGATCCAAAGGCTGAAACTCGACACCAATTGACACATTTAGGCGAGAGCGCGCGCGCGCACACACACACACACACACACACACACACACACACACACACACACACACACACACACACACACACACACACACACACACACACACATTCCACTTCCTAATGGAATGCATTAGGAAGTGATGTGGTGGAGGCTGACTCCATACACAGTATGGCAGAGCCCAGTAGGCTCAGGAATCTGTACACCAGTTAATTGACAGTTGAGAGGCGGGCCCAAAGAGCCAGAACTCAACCCCCGCAAGCACAACTAGCTAAGTATACACACAACAGGCGGCCTCATCCACTCATCCTGATTATCGGCATACGCAAATATTTTTTTTTACGACTGTACGATCCAGCCTAATGGTGAAATATCCTGAGTCACAGCCAGACATTTTATTGCTATTATTCGCACGACAGACATAGGGGGGACTTAGAAGATCCGAGGAATTTAATACAGTAATGCACAGAAAATTCGATTGTTATGTCATAAACTAGGCTTCATAGGGTGACTGGTCTAGTGATTATCGTGGTCATATATACTGTACACACGTGTGTTGTGAGTTAATTTATGAGTTAAATTATGAGTCATGAGGCAAGACTGCGTGAGTAAGACCGAAAGGATTTCATAAATGATTCTTGCACGAAACTATTTCTATATTTCGTATGTTGTGCTTCACTTCGGGAGGAAGCTGGCACATGAATTATCAGTTATTTATTAAACTTGACACGTTTTTAAATGATTCGTTACGATGAAGCTCTCTTGAACATCTTCGGAGGTAGAGGAAAAGTGATGCAACTTGGCAAAGGTACCAGTATGTGTTGCATGTAAGTCAAAGGTACCAGTATGTGTTGCCTGTAGGTCAAAGGTACCAGTATGTGTTGCCTGTAGGTCAAAGGTGCCAGTATGTGTTGCATGTAAGTCAAAGGTACCAGTATGTGTTGCATGTAGGTCAAAGGTGCCAGTATGTGTTGCCTGTAGGTCAAAAGTACCAGTATGTGTTGCCTGTAGGACAAAGGTGTCTAACTCCCAGGTACCTATTTACTACTAGGTGAACAGTGGCATCAGGGTGAAAGAAACGCTGCCCATTTGTTTCCGCCTTCACCGGGGATCGAACCCGGAAGTTCAGGACTACGAATCCCGAGCGCTGTCCACTCAGCTGTCAGGCTCACACATAATTACTTGCGTAATTCTACCAAAACTTTACAAAGGCAATATCGTGTTTATCATTAAATTATTAGATGTTGAGTAATGTATAAAGATTTTAATAAATATATTACTGGATGTTAATATTGTTGTGCATTTGCCAGAAACCATTGACGCCTGAAGATCCCCATGTATACCATGTATAATCTACACATATATACATATGTTGTAATGGTATATTAAGACTTGTGTATGCTGTGTCCTTACTGTGAACATGGGCACATACATTCAAGTTCAAGTAGGTTTATTGAGACAGGAAAAAATACATCTCAAAAGGATAGAGTAGCTTAGGCTATCTCTCAAGTCTTTAGGGAATTCCTGGTAATAAAGGAACAATCCACTTAAGAAGAGCGGCCGCCACCCCTCCCAGACCATTATCCTGCTTCACAATGCTCCCAACACCCAACTGCTTCAATTGCCTCATTAAGCCTTGTCTATAGTACTGTTCCAGGTCCAACCTTTGCGACGCTGCATGCCCTCCCTATACGGCTAGCCAGTGTTGCAAATGTTTGTCCATGCCGCGTTTTACTGAGTGGTAATCTTTTATTGCCCACCATTAATAAAGTACATGATAAGTTTATGCAACAAATTAGTTAAATACATAGTTAGGGACTTGAGTGAGATGCAGCCTCCGCTCTCTGGCATTTCGTCTCATCTCCCTCACTGCTAAAGCATCCATCCCTCACTTTACCCCCACCCCTTCCATCACTCACTTCTTCACCCCCTCCCCTTCCTTCTTTACCCCTCCCCCTCCCTCCCTCTCTCCCTTCTTCACCCTCACCCCCTCTTCCCTCTTACCCCACTCCTCAACTTTCATCTTCGTCCCTCAAAGAGTATCCCCCAGATCACAGGAAGCTGTAGCGATCGCGGCTGAAATGACATCACCTGTTACTGGGATGACTGGACACGAGAGAGAGCATCTTCCTCCATCTTAACACAGCCTCCAGTGTCCATCACGTCATCTTGGGAGCAGGAGCGGTGTCGTCTGCTCAGGTATCCATTTTACTGTTGGGTAAACAGAGGCTACAGTTAGGGATTGGCGCCCAGTCAATCCTTAGGATACGAACGCAGGCCAAAGCGCTCGCGAAACGACAGGCGAATGTCTTACCACTACGCCACGGGGACTGCTGTATTTTCAGTCGGCAAATTGTTGATATTTGCCACAACGGACATAATACAGCCTGCTAACCTAACCAGCAACGTACCAACCCAAGCTACCCACCAAACTTAATCTACCGATGCATAGAAAATGTGAGATTTTGAACGTGACAGTGTGGAGGCTGGTGGACCAGGAGGTGGACCAGGAGGTGTGACAGTGTGGTGGTGGACCAGTAGGTGTGACAGTGTGGTGGTGGACCAGTAGGTGTGACAATGTGGATGATGGTGGACCAAGGACCCTGGGAGGTCCAGACTACAATTACAGTCGAGTTAGGGACCCTCCAGCGATCAAAGGCGGACATGGGGGACCCCCCAACGCTGCACTAGGCTTCGGGCGCTGTCAACACCTTTCTTCAATATCACATAAATTTGTGACCTTGAAGAATTAGTTTATAAAACACATTATTCAACTTATTATTAAGTTAATTTCATTGTTTTCATTATAATATTTTTGTTTCTATTGATATTTAATTGTATATGAAGTACCACATATAAGAACCTTCAATAATATTTCTGTTACAACTATATTCGCCCTTATTGCATTTGCTTCTTATCACACTCACACCTCCCTGCCCCTCACACACCCCGCTCTCAATGTGAGGTTCAAGTAAGTTTACTGTCGTCTCCTTTCGTGTATGTTGAGTTGTGATATAGTCGGCTGAAGCAAGAACAGACCAAGATATGAGCTGATATTGTACCTGAGGGTAATGTGTGGCGTCGGAGCTCGAGGTACAGTGATGGTCGACCTTGGAACTCGATTCCCTTCGGGTTTCGATCCCGCAGGTGACGCCAGCAAGCTCTCTCCTGGTGGGGCCAGGTGTATGAGCGGACGTGTGAGGGTAGAATGGTGGAGGTTATCTTGAGATGATTTCGGGGCTTTAGTGTCCCCGCAACCTGGTCCTCGACCAGGCCTCCACCCCCCAGGAAGCAGCCCGTGACAGCTGACTAACTCCCAGGTACCTATTTTACTGCTAGGTAACAGGGGCATAGGGTGAAAGAAACTCTGCCTATTGTTTCTCTCCGGCGCCCGGGATCGAACGCGGGCGGGTGAGGATACCAGGAGTGGTACCTCCTGGTATCCTCACCTCACCAGGAGAGGTGAGGATACGGCAGGAGTGGCTAGGAGAGAATAGAGGGGATTGGAAGCAGAACTGAGAAATAGAGTAAGAGTCGGAGGTGCAATAATGATATTAGTAAGGTAAGGAAGAGAGAGGGGAGAGAATACGACTTGAGATAAACGAGGTGAGAGTAAGGCAATAATGTAGAGATGTTGGCAAGATGGGAAAGTAGAGGGGAAGAAGAAGATGGGGAAGGCGAGAAGACGGAACATGATAAGGTGTGAATGGGGCTGGAGAGTAATAACCACTCGAGAGAGAGCAATAGAAAGGGGAAGAAAGACGCGAGTAGAATAATCAATTTACCAACAGCGGGATTTAAAGAAGTTTCAGGACGCCACAGAAAACGGTGAACTACAAGGTAACTGATAAATATAATTAAGCTTAAAAATTACATAAATAAAATAATATGCTTTATAAATTTATTTTCCCAGATCACAAACTATTTCATAAACTGGGCAACAAGAATATTAGTAAAATAAATAACAGATAAACGGGAGGAGAGAGAATCCATTCAGTGATTTACATTTGCTGAAACTTGTTGGTCTGCAAGTGGTGTACCGCAGATACACATGTTAACGGCCACATTCACGAAGCAGTTACGCAAGCACTTACGAACCTGTACATCTTTTATCAATCTTTCGCAACTTTGTTTACAATTATTTAACAGTTAATGAGCCCAGGAGACTGTTTATAACAATAACAACAGTTGATTGGCAAGTTTTCATGCTTGTAAACTGTTTAATAAATGTAACCAAAGCCGTCAAAGATTGAGGAAAGATGTACACGTTCGTAAGTGCTTGCGTAACTGCTTCGTAAATCTGCCCCTTGTCACTCCGTTCAAAATTCATCCTTTTGACCAGCGAGTGTGTAGCCTAACCAGAAACATAGGAACCCAAGCAACTCATCCAACCTATCGGGCCCATGCATAGAAATCTTTGATAATTTTTTACCATAACGTTCAAAACCTATTACTTGAGAGGACAGGTTGGTGTAACAGGGAGAGAGGTGGCACGACAAGTTGCCAAGTTTTACCTCTTAAGTCCCGCCTTTCCAGCTACTGCCGGTTAAAGCAAGAGTTTATAACTATGCTCCTGGCGTTCTATTTTATTATGCAGACCCACACTCTTAGCCTAGCCAAAACATTTATAAAATAAAACATAATTAAGAGCCCACGAATTATGCATGATAATGTATTCATCAGAGCGCTCCAATGATCGTAATAAACATTCTTTATTCAGGGGAAAGAGATCTTAATCTGAGGCAACAATCGTAGGGCTGGGTCCCCCTGTGGGAGTGTTCTCTACCCCTGGCATCTCGCAACACGCCGGCGTCGCCAATCTAAATGGTAATGGACTGCCGCGAAGTCATGGGGTCTTCCGCAGGGGGGTGTCGACGAGCGAGTGTGTAGCCGGTCCAGAGGGAGAGGGTTGGAGAGCGATGAGGATGATCAAAGTCTATTGAGAGTGTCTGGAGTGAAATGCCAAGGAATTCTGAGTGACAAATCTCGTGAAATTCCGTCTGAAACTCCTCTGGAGTTTCCAGGTTTCTTGAGAGTCATCAATGGTTACCATAACCTCATGGCTACCGTAACATTGGGTTTCTAGGGTCAGACAGCCTGAGGATCTTGAGTGAGCAGGCTGCGGGAAGCACAAGTGAGAGGAATTAATTTCTGATGGCTGATGATTTAGTGATCTTGACTGAAAAGTTCCTGTGCCTCTTATCGTCTGACATAAAGTGGATCATTAAGTCTATAGCAAGACGGCTTAAGGAATATAATGAGAGTTATATGTCTCATTTTTTTACTAATTGTAAGGTTCAGAGTGGGGGGGGGAGGGGTAGAAATAGCTTAAGCTACTCTATCCCTTTGAGATGTATTTCCTTCTTATCTCAGTAAACATACTTGGTTCAGAGAGCTTTGATTTATATTACCACCAAAAAACATTTATGTAACTCTGGTAAATGAATGACGAACCTTTAGGGAATCTTGAGTGACAGGGCTCCAGAAACAAAGTGCTCTATGAATATTCCTTGAGAGAGTTGAGTGTATCTTGAGTGAAAAGAGTCTGAGGCTTATGAGTGAGATAAATTCCTTGGGTCATTTACTTGCAGAACACTTGAATGTGATAAATTTTGGAACCTCGAGTAAAAGGATTTCCGGAAATTTAAAAGTAATAGGGCTTTTGTAATCTTGAATGAACTACTTTAGTAGTTTTGAATATTTAACACACATTTACACCACATGATGATCTTGGCTCATCATCTTGCACACAGTGAGTGAAGGTTTGTACTTCAAATATCAGTAGCCTATCAAAAGAACATTTTCCCCACCCCCCCTACTTCCTCAGGATTAAACTATACTGAAGAAAGAACGAACAAATTTCCCGACCTCATCCACCCCTTGCGGTAAGCTTCAATATAATAATACAAAAAGGTTTCCATCCCAATATGACCGTTCTAATCCTCTCTGCGGTTGGTTGGAAAGGTCTGATCTTCCATTAAGACGTTTTAATCTGGTATCAAAGACTCCTAACGTCCATTTCCACCCCATATCGGTAGGGTAGACCATTCAGGGGGATGCACCAAATCCGCAAAATAAGAAAATTAACTTTTGAATTTTTTTCCTGACTTCAATATTCGTATTTATCTTGAATATTACAGAAAATTCTGGGAATTCTGTATTATGGGACGATAAAAAATTCAGTATAAATTAATTATATGCATTATATGACATGCGCAATACTTGGTTTCTATGAGTGAATGAGCTAGGTTCTGGACCAAGGAAGCCTACCTATACTAGGCTATGACTAGAGAAAGATTACACCTACCTCTGCACCGAAGAAGTCTATATGTACTAGGATATGCATCGAGGTAGCCAACATATACTACTCTAGGCGCCGAGAATGCATACCGATAAAGATAACATAGGAACTATGAACTAGATTATGAACAGAGGAAGATAACACCCTGAGATCTGAGGTTATGAAGACAACATGTACAAAGCTATGAAGCGTGAAGCAATTTGTTATTGATTTGGTAATTAATTCCATAGTCCTGTACGCAATCACAAGTATTGAATTATTATGGACAATGAAATTTTTTATGTGAGAAGCGACCCCATGAATGGGAGAAGCGACGCCATGAATGGGAGAAGCGACTCCATGAATCGGAGAAGCGATCCCATGAATGTGAAAAATGATCCCATAAATGGGAGAATTTATCCCAGGAATGTGAGAATTTATCCCATGAATGTGAGAATCAACCTAATGGATAGGAGAAGCCACCCTATGGATGGGAGAAGCTATACTTCGTGAATTCGATAATCGAACTAATGAATGGGAGGAGAAACCCCCATGAATACGAAAAGTGACCCACCCCATGAATGCAAGTGCCAAAAAGACTGATAAATACTGTGGCGGGAGCCACATTTAAATTTGCCGCCGGCGGGAGTATTTAGCGCCTCCAGGTTATACCCGACGGTGATTGGCTGCTCCAACCCCGGGGCCGCCCGCCCCCGCCAGAGCGAGTACCCACCTTCTGGCGGACAGGCGCCCTTGTCGTTCATCCCTTGTACTTCGGGTAATATTGTATCTGTCGGCGGTAATTGGAGGATTGGCCTATCTTTTCTCATTCCTCAGCTACCTACAAAGGCATGGCGCAGTTTTTACATCTACCTCAGAAGACTACAGACTCAAGGTGAGTCACTTTCAACCTACACTGAAGGTTTTTTTTAATGATGAACAGTAAACAAGTGTATGATAGTACCTGACGGAAGACACACTCCACACACCAAGATGAAAGAAAACCTGTCACTGCCGCCTTCCAGACCCGTCTCCCAGCCTAGCCAGATATGGGATTGATACAGCATCGACACTCGGACAAGCAGCTGGGTCTAGCCCTGGCACTTTTTCTCTTCAACTTCAGCATTTCCTCTCACCGACTTCTCTTCAGCTGTCCCCACTTCAAGGCTCGCCCCAATGGGCATTCTTCTCCTGTATTATCGGAGTGTATGATATTCTGCTCCCAAATATAGTTCCTAAGAGTAGAGGAGGCATAGCCACTCTTTAACTGGCAAGTAATATGGGCAAACCTCCATGTTAAATTTATTACCCCCTATAACAACGTGAACTATTGTATCCGCTATATTCATGAGACCTTCCATACTAATGATAGGTTATTGATGTTGGGCATTAAGGACAACAATAGGCGTGACCAACGTACTGAAATTGAGAATAATATGCATATATTTTATTGCTGTAAGCAGAAAGTTGTTCTTGTAAACTGGATTCGAGACACTCTTAAAGCTTTATGTGAATCAAGTATTAGAGTGGAGTTAATGAGTTTTTATTGTTTCATATTGACATAAAATGCAAGAAAATTAAGAATACAATAATTATGCTACTTTCTGATTACATTTTTTGTGTGTGGATAGGCAGGCAGGAGGGTTACTGTGTGTGGATAGGCAGGCAGGAGGGTTACTGTGTGTGGATAGGCAGGCAGGAGGGTTACTGTGTGTGGATAGCAGGCAGGAGGGTTACTGTGTGTGGATAGGCAGGCAGGAGGGATACTGTGTGTGGGTAGGCAGGCAGGAGGGTTACTGTGTGTGGGTAGGCAGGCAGGAGGGTTACTGTGTGTGGATAGGCAGGCAGGAGGGTTACTGTGTGTGGCTAGGCAGGCAGGAGGATTACTGTGTGTGGCTAGGCAGGCAGGAGGGTTACTGTGTGTGGCTAGGCAGGCAGGAGGGTTACTGTGTGTGGCTAGGCAGCAGGAGGGTTACTGTGTGTGGCTAGGCAGGCAGGAGGGTTACTGTGTGTGGATAGGCAGGCAGGAGGGATACTGTGTGTGGATAGGCAGGCAGGAGGGTTACTGTGTGTGGATAGGCAGGCAGGAGGGTTACTGTGTGTGGATAGGCAGGCAGGAGGGATACTGTGTGTGGCTAGGCAGGCAGGAGGGTTACTGTGTGTGGCTAGGCAGGCAGGAGGGTTACTGTGTGTGGCTAGGCAGGCAGGAGGGTTACTGTGTGTGGCTAGGCAGGTAGGAGGGTTACTGTGTGTGGATAGGCAGGCAGGAGGGATACTGTGTGTGGCTAGGCAGGCAGGAGGGTTACTGTGTGTGGATAGGCAGGCAGGAGGGTTACTGTGTGTGGATAGGCAGGCAGGAGGGTTACTGTGTGTGGATAGGCAGGTAGGAGGGTTACTGTGTGTGGATAGGCAGGCAGGAGGGTTACTGTGTGTGGATAGGCAGGCAGGAGGGTTACTGTGTGTGGATAGGCAGGCAGGAGGGTTACTGTGTGTGGATAGGCAGGCAGGAGGGTTACTGTGTGTGGATAGGCAGGCAGGAGGGTTACTGTGTGTGGATAGGCAGGCAGGAGGGTTACTGTGTGTGGATAGGCAGGCAGGAGGGTTACTCAGTAGACAAAATATTTAAAGTTCTTGCGAGGCAGGATCAGGTATACCATTTTGAATTATTATTCAAATTCAACGTATTCAAATTATTCTTTTGAATACGGCTCATGCTTGGTGATAGGGAAAATTTGTTTACTGAAAATTATATAAAATATATGTAAATGTAATTATTTTCCCTGTAAATTAATGTAAATATAATCTCAAACTGTAAATCATTTAAAGAAAAATAAGTATAACATTTAGGGGTTTAAAGTTCATGCTCTGTGATAATATGAAACACTTGTTTAGTGAGAATGATACTACTGTATATGTATGTTGTATTTCCTTGTAAAGTTGATGTACATATGATTTATATTGTATATTTTATATATTTATATTTATGATTTATATTGTATATTATTAAATAAAGATAAAAAATTCTACCTCTACCTCAGATGACTACAGACTCAAGGTGAGTCAGCTTCTACCTCAGATGACTACAGACTCAAGGTGAGTCAGCTTCTACCTCAGATGACTACAGATTCAAGGTGAGTCAGCTTCTACCTCAGAAGACTACAGACTCAAGGTGAGTCAGCTTCTACCTCAGATGACTACAGATTCAAGGTGAGTCAGCTGGTACCCTCAGAAGACTACAGACTCAAGGTGAGTCAGTTTCTACCTCACAATACTATAGTGCACTGGGAATCTTTAGCTCAATATATATATATTTATTTTTAATGTAATTGTACGTTCAAGGTTTTTGCATTATTCATCAGCAAATTCAAGAGGAAACTGGAATTATATGTAAATATTCGATCTTTAATAGTTATTAATTTATTATTTAAGAGAACGATTATAAAATTATATAAAAGGTCGCAGATAATTTTTGTAATTAATTATATTACGATTTTGTTTTGTTTAATCGAAGCGTGTGTGTTTAGGCTTCAAGGAAATAATTATAATTATATAATAATTGTAATAATTTTAACACTATTACATGATAAATAATAACCAACACATAAACACTTCGACATTAAAACAAATCTTGTAACTGAATGACAGAAATACAGCTGTATTCAATAAAATTATCGCCTCCCGCATCGGTACAGAATTAAACTCAAACCGGCGAAGGAAAAAATATGTAAAGTTACGGTTAATGACGAATTGTAGCATATCGGTGCAGTTGTAGGGACCCATAGCCTTGAAGAAGGGGAACACAGAGCATTCAGTGAAAAACTTGCCACGTGAGTGGGGGTGATCCCTGGTAACGCACGTTCGAATCCTGGTCGGGTCAATGAATTCCTAGTGATATATATAGATATATAGATATATAGTTATCATACTGCAGAATTGTGGAAGAACCCAAACCCGAATATATGCCAAAGGAGGAAAAGGAATGAAGTGTGGGAGACTAAACAGAGCCACAATGGTAGGAGACGGGAGTGTTTGCGCCCCGTCTCTCAACCCTCTCATCAAACACACAGCCTAATGCAATTTTCCATCGCCTCACACCTCATCCCGCCTCCCGTTGTTTGTATCAACACCTCATACACACTCTATTGTACTCTCCACTCTTCAGTGTGTGGCTGCTAGAGTCCACTACACTGCCGCCTCATTCATTTTCATACTTTGCGACTTTTTCCACTTTAGCACTCCTCTTCCCCCGCTATCCCTCCCTCCCGCCGCGCTTCAAGACATCTTCACCCCCCAAACATCCTCATATTTTCTCCCCAGTAATCAAATGTCACGTTATATTTAACATAATAAATGCTGTTAGTTTTCGGATGTGGATATACAGTATATGTATATCCCTTCTAGGTAAAAAAAAAATATATATATATATGTTGTACCTAGTAGCCAAAACGCAATACTTGGCCTACTATGCAATGCTCGATTTGTTTAATAAGCCAAGTTTTCATGAATTTATATATTTTTATATATTTTCATATTCTTATGAAATGATAAAGCTATCCATTTCATTATATATGAGTTAATTATTTTTAATTTGAGTTAAAACTAATGTAGATATACGACCGAACCTAACCAACCCTACCTAACCTAACCAACCCTACCTAACCTAACCTTATCGGGTCTTGCATAGTAGGCCGAGAAGTGCGTTCTGGGTACTGGGTACGACATTATATATATGTGTATGTATGTATGTATGTATGTATGTATGTATGTATATTATTCCCATTTCCTATTCTTGAAATTTGCTTCCTATTAAGTCACTTGTGAGTCTCTTGTCTTCTCGGTTTCTTTCCTCAACGTTTATTTCTTCTCTATCCTCTTCCCTCAGTCTTCCCCCTCTCCCCCCCCCCCGCAGCCTCCCCCTCTCTCCTCAGCCTCCCCCCTCTCTTCTCAGCCTCCCTCTCTCCCTAC
>WNGS01169498.1:11501161-11511525 GCA_020271785.1 Procambarus virginalis
ATTTGTTGATTAAGTTTCAGAGTAGTCAAGAAGCTGAAAGAGCTAAGAAGTTAAAGTGGTGGAGGCGAATTACTTTGCTCGATTTTGGGAACTTGTAAGTGAGAACCGGGATCCAAAGGCTGAAACTCGACACCAATTGACACATTTAGGCGAGAGCGCGCGCGCACGCACTCACACCACACACACACACACACACACACACACACACACACACACACACACACACACACACACACACACACACACACACACACACACACACACACACACACACACATTCCACTTCCTAATGGAATGCATTAGGAAGTGATGTGGTGGAGGCTGACTCCATACACAGTATGGCAGAGCCCAGTAGGCTCAGGAATCTGTACACCAGTTAATTGACAGTTGAGAGGCGGGCCCAAAGAGCCAGAACTCAACCCCCGCAAGCACAACTAGCTAAGTATACACACAACAGGCGGCCTCATCCACTCATCCTGATTATCGGCATACGCAAATATTTTTTTTTACGACTGTACGATCCAGCCTAATGGTGAAATATCCTGAGTCACAGCCAGACATTTTATTGCTATTATTCGCACGACAGACATAGGGGGGACTTAGAAGATCCGAGGAATTTAATACAGTAATGCACAGAAAATTCGATTGTTATGTCATAAACTAGGCTTCATAGGGTGACTGGTCTAGTGATTATCGTGGTCATATATACTGTACACACGTGTGTTGTGAGTTAATTTATGAGTTAAATTATGAGTCATGAGGCAAGACTGCGTGAGTAAGACCGAAAGGATTTCATAAATGATTCTTGCACGAAACTATTTCTATATTTCGTATGTTGTGCTTCACTTCGGGAGGAAGCTGGCACATGAATTATCAGTTATTTATTAAACTTGACACGTTTTTAAATGATTCGTTACGATGAAGCTCTCTTGAACATCTTCGGAGGTAGAGGAAAAGTGATGCAACTTGGCAAAGGTACCAGTATGTGTTGCATGTAAGTCAAAGGTACCAGTATGTGTTGCCTGTAGGTCAAAGGTACCAGTATGTGTTGCCTGTAGGTCAAAGGTGCCAGTATGTGTTGCATGTAAGTCAAAGGTACCAGTATGTGTTGCATGTAGGTCAAAGGTGCCAGTATGTGTTGCCTGTAGGTCAAAAGTACCAGTATGTGTTGCCTGTAGGACAAAGGTGTCTAACTCCCAGGTACCTATTTACTACTAGGTGAACAGTGGCATCAGGGTGAAAGAAACGCTGCCCATTTGTTTCCGCCTTCACCGGGGATCGAACCCGGAAGTTCAGGACTACGAATCCCGAGCGCTGTCCACTCAGCTGTCAGGCTCACACATAATTACTTGCGTAATTCTACCAAAACTTTACAAAGGCAATATCGTGTTTATCATTAAATTATTAGATGTTGAGTAATGTATAAAGATTTTAATAAATATATTACTGGATGTTAATATTGTTGTGCATTTGCCAGAAACCATTGACGCCTGAAGATCCCCATGTATACCATGTATAATCTACACATATATACATATGTTGTAATGGTATATTAAGACTTGTGTATGCTGTGTCCTTACTGTGAACATGGGCACATACATTCAAGTTCAAGTAGGTTTATTGAGACAGGAAAAAATACATCTCAAAAGGATAGAGTAGCTTAGGCTATCTCTCAAGTCTTTAGGGAATTCCTGGTAATAAAGGAACAATCCACTTAAGAAGAGCGGCCTCCACCCCTCCCAGACCATTATCTTGCTACACAATGCTCCCAACACCCAACTGCTTCAATTGCCTCATTAAGCCTTGTCTATAGTATTGTTCCAGGTCCAACCTTTGCGACGCTGCATGCACTCCCTATACGGTTAGCCAGTGTTGCAAATGTTTGTCCTATGCCGCGTTTTACTGATTGGTAATCTTTTATTGCCCACCATTAATAAAGTACATGATAAGTTTATGCAACAAAGTTTGGTAATTAGTTAAATATCTTCAGGGACTTGAGTGAGATGCAGCCTCCACTCTGGCATTTCGTCTCATCTCCCTCACTGCTTCCCTCACACACTTCTTCACCCCCTCCCTCCCTCTCTCCCTTCTTCACCCTCACCCCCTCTTCCCTCTTACCCCACTCCTCAACTTTCATCTTCGTCCCTCAAAGAGCATCCCCCAGATCACAGGAAGCTGTAGCGATCGCGGCTGAAATGACATCACCTGTTACTGGGATGACTGGACACGAGAGAGAGCATCTTCCTCCATCTTAACACAGCCTCCAATGCCCATCACGTCATCTTGGGAGCAGGAGCGGTGTCGTCTGCTCAGGTATCCATTTTACTGTTGGGTAAACAGAGGTTACAGTTAGGGATTGGCGCCCAGTCAATCCTTAGGATACGAACCCAGGCCAAAGCGCTCGCGAAACGCCAGGCAAGTAAGTGTCTTACCACTACGCCACGGGGGACTGCTCTATTTTCAGTCGGCAAATTGTTGATATTTGCCACAACGGACAACATACAGCCTGCTAATCTAACCAGCAACGTACCAACCCAAGCCACCCACCAAACTTAATCTACCGATGCATAGAAAATGTGAAATTTTGAACGTGACAGTGTGGAGGCTGGTGGACCAGGAGGTGTGACAGTGTGGTGGTGGACCAGTAGGTGTGACAATGTGGATGATGGTGGACCAAGGACCCTGGGAGGTCCAGACTACAATTACAGTCGAGTTAGGGACCCTCCAGCGATCAAAGGCGGACATGGGGGACCCCCCAACGCTGCACTAGGCTTCGGGCGCTGTCAACACCTTTCTTCAATATCACATAAATTTGTGACCTGGAAGAATTAGTTTATAAAACACATTATTCAACTTATTATTAAGTTAATTTCATTGTTTTCATTATAATATTTTTGTTTCTATTGATATTTAATTGTATATGAAGTACCACATATAAGAACCTTCAATAATATTTCTGTTACAACTATATTCGCCCTTAATGCATTTGCTTCTTATCACACTCACACCTCCCTGCCCCTCACACACCCCGCTCTCAGTGTGAGGTTCAAGTAAGTTTACTGTCGTCTCCTTTCGTGTATGTTGAGTTGAGATATAGTCGGCTGAAGCAAGAACAGACCAAGATATGAGCTGATATTGTACCTGAGGGTAATGTGTGGCGTCGGAGCTCGAGGTACAGTGATGGTCGACCTTGGAACTCGATTCCCTTCGGGTTTCGATCCCGCAGGTGACGCCAGCAAGCTCTCTCCTGGTGGGGCCAGGTGTATGAGCGGACGTGTGAGGGTAGAATGGTGGAGGTTATCTTGAGATGATTTCGGGGCTTTAGTGTCCCCGCAACCTGGTCCTCGACCAGGCCTCCACCCCCAGGAAGCAGCCCGTGACAGCTGACTAACTCCCAGGTACCTATTTTACTGCTAGGTAACAGGGGCATAGGGTGAAAGAAACTCTGCCTATTGTTTCTCTCCGGCGCCCGGGATCGAACGCGGGCGGGTGAGGATACCAGGAGTGGTACCTCCTGGTATCCTCACCTCACCAGGAGAGGTGAGGATACGGCAGGAGTGGCTAGGAGAGAATAGAGGGGATTGGAAGCAGAACTGAGAAATAGAGTAAGAGTCGGAGGTGCAATAATGATATTAGTAAGGTAAGGAAGAGAGAGGGGGAGAGAATACGACTTGAGATAAACGAGGTGAGAGTAAGGCAATAATGTAGAGATGTTGGCAAGATGGGAAAGTAGAGGGGAAGAAGAAGATGGGGAAGGCGAGAAGATGGAACATGATAAGGTGTGAATGGGGCTGGAGAGTAATAACCACTCGAGAGAGGGCAATAGAAAGGGGAAGAAAGACGCGAGTAGAATAATCAATTTACAAGGTAGCTGATAAATATAATTAAACTTAAAAATTACATAAATAAAATAATATGCTTTATAAATTTATTTTCCAGATCACAAACTATTTCATAAACTGGGCAACAAGAATATTAGTAAAATAAATAACAGATAAACGGGAGGAGAGAGAATCCATTCAGTCTTGTTGGTCTGCAAGTGGTGTACCGCAGATACACATGTTAACGGCCACATTCACGAAGCAGTTACGCAAGCACTTACGAACCTGTACATCTTTTATCAATCTTTTGCAACTTTGTTTACAATTATTTAACAGTTAATGAGCCCAGGTGACTGTTTATAACAATAACAACAGTTGATTGGCAAGTTTTCATGCTTGTAAACTGTTTAATAAATGTAACCAAAGCCGTCAAAGATTGAGGAAAGATGTACACGTTCGTAAGTGCTTGCGTAACTGCTTCGTAAATCTGCCCCTTGTCACTCCGTTCAAAATTCATCCTTTTGACCAGCGAGTGTGTAGCCTAACCAGAAACATAGGAACCCAAGCAACTCATCCAACCTATCGGGCCCATGCATAGAAATCTTTGATAATTTTTTACCATAACGTTCAAAACCTATTACTTGAGAGGACAGGTTGGTGTAACAGGGAGAGAGGTGGCACGACAAGTTGCCAAGTTTTACCTCTTAAGTCCCGCCTTTCCAGCTACTGCCGGTTAAAGCAAGAGTTTATAACTATGCTCCTGGCGTTCTATTTTATTATGCAGACCCACACTCTTAGCCTAGCCAAAACATTTATAAAATAAAATATAATTAAGAGCCCACGAATTATGCATGATAATGTATTCATCAGAGCGCTCCAATGATCGTAATAAACATTCTTTATTCAGTGAGAAAGAGATCTTAATCTGAGGCAACAATCGTAGGGCTGGGTCCCCTGTGGGAGTGTTCTCTACCCCTGGCATCTCGCAACACGCCGGCGTCGCCAATCTAAATGGTAATGGACTGCCGCGAAGTCATGGGGTCTTCCGCAGGGGGGTGTCGACGAGCGAGTGTGTAGCCGGTCCAGAGGGAGAGGGTTGGAGAGCGATGAGGATGATCAAAGTCTATTGAGAGTGTCTGGAGTGAAATGCCAAGGAATTCTGAGTGACAAATCTCGTGAAATTCCGTCTGAAACTCCTCTGGAGTTTCCAGGTTTCTTGAGAGTCATCAATGGTTACCATAACCTCATGGCTACCGTAACATTGGGTTTCTAGGGTCAGACAGCCTGAGGATCTTGAGTGAGCAGGCTGCGGGAAGCACAAGTGAGAGGAATTAATTTCTGATGGCTGATGATTTAGTGATCTTGACTGAAAAGTTCCTGTGCCTCTTATCGTCTGACATAAAGTGGATCATTAAGTCTATAGCAAGACGGCTTAAGGAATATAATGAGAGTTATATGTCTCTTTTTTACTAAGAGTGGGGGGGGGGAGGGGTAGAAATAGCTTAAGCTACTCTATCCCTTTGAGATGTATTTCCTTCTTATCTCAGTAAACATACTTGGTTCAGAGAGCTTTGATTTATATTACCACCAAAAAACATTTATGTAACTCTGGTAAATGAATGACGAACCTTCAGGGAATCTTGAGTGACAGGGCTCCAGAAACAAAGTGCTCTATGAATATTCCTTGAGAGAGTTGAGTGTATCTTGAGTGAAAAGAGTCTGAGGCTTATGAGTGAGATAAATTCCTTGGGTCATTTACTTGCAGAACACTTGAATGTGATAAATTTTGGGACCTCGAGTAAAAGGATTTCCGGAAATTTAAAAGTAATAGGGCTTTTGTAATCTTGAATGAAACTACTTTAGTAGTTTTGACTGAAGCTTAGTTGTCTTAAAGGAAATAATTACTGTAGTATTGAATGAAAAGGATTCAAAAGTCTCGTGACAAAAACAAAATGGAAATACAAAACTCGTAATAATATTAACAATAATATCGTAATATTTAACACACATTTACACCACATGATGATCTTGGCTCATCATCTTGCACACAGTGAGTGAAGGTTTGTACTTCAAATATCAGTAGCCTATCAAAAGAACATTTTCCCCACCCCCCCTACTTCCTCAGGATTAAACTATACTGAAGAAAGAACGAACAAATTTCCCGACCTCATCCACCCCTTGCGGTAAGCTTCAATATAATAATACAAAAAGGTTTCCATCCCAATATGACCGTTCTAATCCTCTCTGCGGTTGGTGGGAAAGGTCTGATCTTCCATTAAGACGTTTTAATCTGGTATCAAAGATTCCTAACGTCCATTTCCACCCCATATCGGTAGGGTAGACCATTCAGGGGGATGCACAATTAACTTTTGAATTTTTTTCCTGACTTCAATATTCGTATTTATCTTGAATATTACAGAAAATTCTGGGAATTCTGTATTATGGGACGATAAAAAATTCAGTATAAATTAATTATATGCATTATATGACATGCGCAATACTTGGTTTCTATGAGTGAATGAGCTAGGTTCTGGACCAAGGAAGCCTACCTATACTAGGCTATGACTAGAGAAAGATTACACCTACCTCTGCACCGAAGAAGTCTATATGTACTAGGATATGCATCGAGGTAGCCAACATATACTACTCTAGGCGCCGAGAATGCATACCGATAAAGATAACATAGGAACTATGAACTAGATTATGAACAGAGGAAGATAACACCCTGAGATCTGAGGTTATGAAGACAACATGTACAAAGCTATGAAGCGTGAAGCAATTTGTTATTGATTTGGTAATTAATTCCATAGTCCTGTACGCAATCACAAGTATTGAATTATTATGGACAATGAAAATTTTTTATGTGAGAAGCGACCCCATGAATGGGAGAAGCGACGCCATGAATGGGAGAAGCGACTCCATGAATCGGAGAAGCGATCCCATGAATGTGAAAAATGATCCCATAAATGGGAGAATTTATCCCAGGAATGTGAGAATTTATCCCATGAATGTGAGAATCAACCTAATGGATAGGAGAAGCCACCCTATGGATGGGAGAAGCTATACTTCGTGAATTCGATAATCGAACTAATGAATGGGAGGAGAAACCCCCATGAATACGAAAAGTGACCCACCCCATGAATGCAAGTGCCAAAAAGACTGATAAATACTGTGGCGGGAGCCACATTTAAATTTGCCGCCGGCGGGAGTATTTAGCGCCTCCAGGTTATACCCGACGGTGATTGGCTGCTCCAACCCCGGGGCCGCCCGCCCCCGCCAGAGCGAGTACCCACCTTCTGGCGGACAGGCGCCCTTGTCGTTCATCCCTTGTACTTCGGGTAATATTGTATCTGTCGGCGGTAATTGGAGGATTGGCCTATCTTTTCTCATTCCTCAGCTACCTACAAAGGCATGGCGCAGTTTTTACATCTACCTCAGAAGACTACAGACTCAAGGTGAGTCACTTTCAACCTACACTGAAGGTTTTTTTTTAATGATGAACAGTAAACAAGTGTATGATAGTACCTGACGGAAGACACACTCCACACACCAAGATGAAAGAAAACCTGTCACTGCCGCCTTCCAGACCCGTCTCCCAGCCTAGCCAGATATGGGATTGATACAGCATCGACACTCGGACAAGCAGCTGGGTCTAGCCCTGGGCACTTTTTCTCTTCAACTTCAGCATTTCCTCTCACCGACTTCTCTTCAGCTGTCCCCACTTCAAGGCTCGCCCCAATGGGCATTCTTCTCCTGTATTATCGGAGTGTATGATATTCTGCTCCCAAATATAATTCCTAAGAGTAGAGGAGGCATAGCCACTCTTTAACTGGCAAGTAATATGGGCAAACCTCCATGTTAAATTTATTACCCCCTATAACAACGTGAACTATTGTATCCGCTATATTCATGAGACCCTCCCTACTAATGATAGATGTTGGGCATTAAGGACAATAATAGGTGTGACCAATGTACTGAAATTGAGAATAATATGCATATATTTTATTGCTGTAAGCAGAAAGTTGTTCTTGTAAACTGGATTACAGACACTCTTAAAGCTTTATGTGAATCAAGTATTAGAGTGGAGTTAATGAGGTTTTTATCGTTTCATATTGACATAAAATGCAAGAAAATTAAGAATACAATAATTATGCTACTTTCTGATTACATTTTTTGTGTGTGGATAGGCAGGCAGGAGGGGTTACTGTGTGTGGATAGGCAGGCAGGAGGGTTACTGTGTGTGGATAGGCAGGCAGGAGGGTTACTGTGTGTGGGTAGGCAGGCAGGAGGGTTACTGTGTGTGGGTAGGCAGGCAGGAGGGTTACTGTGTGTGGATAGGCAGGCAGGAGGGTTACTGTGTGTGGGTAGGCAGGCAGGAGGGTTACTGTGTGTGGGTAGGCAGGCAGGAGGATTACTGTGTGTGGCTAAGCAGGCAGGAGGGTTACTGTGTGTGGCTAGGCAGGCAGGAGGGTTACTGTGTGTGGCTAGGCAGGCAGGAGGGTTACTGTGTGTGGCTAGGCAGCAGGAGGGTTACTGTGTGTGGATAGACAGGCAGGAGGGATACTGTGTGTGGCTAGGCAGGCAGGAGGGTTACTGTGTGTGGATAGGCAGGCAGGAGGGTTACTGTGTGTGGATAGGCAGGTAGGAGGGTTACTGTGTGTGGATAGGCAGGCAGGAGGGTTACTGTGTGTGGATAGGCAGGCAGGAGGGTTACTGTGTGTGGATAGGCAGGCAGGAGGGTTACTGTGTGTGAATAGGCAGGCAGGAGGGTTACTGTGTGTGGATAGGCAGGCAGGAGGGTTACTGTGTGTGGCTAGGCAGGCAGGAGGGTTACTGTGTGTGGATAGGCAGGCAGGAGGGTTACTGTGTGTGGATAGGCAGGCAGGAGGGTTACTGTGTGTGGATAGGCAGGCAGGAGGGTTACTGTGTGTGGATAGGCAGGCAGGAGGGTTACTCAGTAGACAAAATATTTAAAGTTCTTGCGAGGCAGGATCAGGTATACCATTTTGAATTATTATTCAAATTCACCGTATTCAAATTATTCTTTTGAATACGGCTCATGCTTGGTGATAGGGAAAATTTGTTTACTGAAAATTATATAAAATATATGTAAATGTAATTATTTTCCCTGTAAATTAATGTAAATATAATCTCAAACTGTAAATCATTTAAAGAAAAATAAATATAACATTTAGGGGTTTAAAGTTCATGCTCTGTGATAATATGAAACACTTGTTTAGTGAGAATGATACTACTGTATATGTAATGTTGTATTTCCTTGTAAAGTTGATGTACATATGATTTATATTGTATATTTTATATATTTATATTTATGATTTATATTGTATATTATTAAATAAAGATAAAAAATTCTACCTCTACCTCAGATGACTACAGACTCAAGGTGAGTCAGCTTCTACCTCAGATGACTACAGATTCAAGGTGAGTCAGCTTCTACCTCAGAAGACTACAGACTCAAGGTGAGTCAGCTTCTACCTCAGAAGACTACAGATTCAAGGTGAGTCAGCTTCTACCTCAGATGACTACAGATTCAAGGTGAGTCAGCTGCTACCTCAGAAGACTACAGACTCAAGGTGAGTCAGTTTCTACCTCACAATACTATAGTGCACTGGGAATCTTTAGCTCAATTATATATAATTTATTTTTAATGTAATTGTACGTTCAAGGTTTTTGCATTATTCATCAGCAAATTCAAGAGGAAACTGGAATTATATGTAAATATTCGATCTTTAATAGTTATTAATTTATATTTAAGAGAACGATTATAAAATTATATAAAAGGTCGCAGATAATTTTGTAATTAATTATATTACGATTTTGTTTTGTTTAATCGAAGCGTGTGTGTTTAGGCTTCAAGGAAATAATTATAATTATATAATAATTGTAATAATTTTAACACTATTACATGATAAATAATAACCAACACATAAACACTTCGACATTAAAAAAAATCTTGTAACTGAATGACAGAAAATACAGCTGTATTCAATAAAATTATCGCCTCCCGCATCGGTACAGAATTAAACTCAAACCGGCGAAGGAAAAAAAATATGTAAAGTTACGGTTAATGACGAATTGTAGCATATCGGTGTAATTGTAGGGACCCATAGCCTTGAAGAAGGGGAACACAGAGCATTCAGTGAAAAACTTGCCACGTGAGTGGGGGTGATCCCTGGTAACGCACGTTCGAATCCTGGTCGGGTCAATGAATTCCTAGTGATATATATAGATATATAGATATATAGTTATCATACTGCAGAATTGTGGAAGAACCCAAACCCGAATATATGCCAAAGGAGGAAAAGGAATGAAGTGTGGGAGACTAAACAGAGCCACAATGGTAGGAGACGGGAGTGTTTGCGCCCCGTCTCTCCAACTTCATCAAACACACAGCCTAATGCAATTTTCCATCGCCTCACACCTCATCCCGCTCCCGTTGTGTGTATCAACACCTCATACACACTCTATTGTACTCTCCACTCTTCAGTGTGTGGCTGCTAGAGTCCACTACACTGCCGCCTC
>WNGS01169498.1:11539013-11555793 GCA_020271785.1 Procambarus virginalis
GTGTGTGAGAGTTGAATAAGAAATTCCAGGAGGTCTTCACCTTCGAGCAAGGAGAAATTCCAGAGGTAAGAGAGGGAATAGCTAACCAGGAACCACTGGAAGACTTTGAGATTACCAGCGGGGAAGTAAGGAAGTGTTTACTAGAGTTGGATGTGACAAAGGCTATAGGCCCAGATGGAATCTCCCCATGGGTTCTAAAGGAAGGAGCAAGAGAACTGTGCCTACCACTCACCATTGTGTATAACAAGTCACTGGCAACAGGGGAACTGCCAGATATTTGGAAAGCAGCTAACGTAGTCCCGATATACAAGAAAGGGGATAGACAGGAGGCACTGAACTACAGGCCAGTGTCCCTAACCTGCATACCATGCAAGCTGATGGAGAAGATTGTGCGAAAAAAACTAGTGGAGCATCTGGAGCGAAGGAACTTTGTAACACAGCACCAACATGGGTTCAGGGATGGCAGGTCCTGCCTCACAGGGTTACTTGAATTCTACGACCAGGCAACAAAAATAAGGCAAGAAAGAGAAGGGTGGGCAGACTGCATATTTTTGGATTGTCAAAAAGCCTTTGATACAGTGCCACACAAGAGGCTAGTGCGAAAGTTGGAGATGCAGGCTGGAGTGAAAGGGAAGGTACTCCGGTGGATAGAGGAGTACCTAAGCAACAGGAGACAACGAGTCTGTGTGAGGGGTGAAGTCTCAGATTGGCGAGACGTTACAAGTGGAGTCCCGCAGGGGTCAGTCCTTGGACCTATACTGTTTCTGGTATATGTAAATGATCTCCCAGAGGGTATAGATTCGTTCCTCTCAATGTTTGCCGACGATGCAAAAATTATGAGGAGGATTGAAACAGAGGATGATAGTAGGAGGCTACAAGATGACCTAGATAGACTGAGTGAATGGTCCAACAAATGGCTGTTGAAGTTCAACCCAAGTAAATGCAAAGTAATGAAACTAGGCAGTGGATACAGGAGGCCAGACACAGGATACAGAATAGGGGATGAAGTACTTAATGAAACAGACAGAGAGAAAGATCTAGGAGTTGATATCACACCAAACCTGTCTCCTGAAGCCCACATAAAGAGAATAACGTCTGCGGCATATGCGAGGCTGGCTAACATCAGAACGGCGTTCAGGAACCTGTGTAAGGAATCATTCAGAATCTTGTACACCACATATGTAAGACCAATCCTGGAGTACGCGGCCCCAGCATGGAGCCCGTACCTTGTCAAGCACAAGACGAAGCTGGAAAAAGTCCAAAGGTATGCTACTAGACTAGTCCCAGAACTAAGAGGCATGAGTTATGAGGAAAGGCTGCGGGAAATGCAACTTACGACACTGGAAGACAGAAGAGTAAGGGGGGACATGATCACAACCTACAAAATCCTCAGGGGAATTGACCGGGTAAACAAGGATGAACTATTCAACACTGGAGGGGCGCGAACAAGGGGACACAGGTGGAAGCTGAGTACCCAAATGAGCCACAGAGACATTAGAAAGAACTTTTTCAGTGTCAGAGTAGTTAGTAAATGGAATGCACTAGGCAGTGATGTGGTGGAGGCTGACTCCATACACAGTTTCAAATGTAGATATGATAGAGCCCAGTAGGCTCAGGAATCTGTACACCAGTTGATTGACAGTTGAGAGGCGGGACCAAAGAGCCAAAGCTCAACCCCCGCAAGCACAATTAGGTGAGTACACACACACACACACATACATATATATATATATATATATATATATATATATATATATATATATATATATATATATATATATATATATATATATATATATATACAGTATATATATATATATATATATATATATATATAAAGATGATACATATTGTTTCACATCATTTTTACCCCATTGCTCACTTTTATGCTGTAAGAAGAATTCAACTTGGAGAAGACAAAATAACAAAACAGTAAGTACTGTACTATTGTATATTGAGATTTTGAGGCTATCTTTTTAATTTTATATAACAAACTGCTATCTACTACTATATCCTATTTCTTGTATTTTACATTTTTAGTATGTTTTGAAGAAATGGAGCATGGCAGTATAAATATAGCCTTTATTTATCAACATTCAATGGGTTCAGAAAGGTCAGTTGTCCAATTTTATCCTAAAAAATCAAGTATCTTGCATTCAAAAATATTATAGTAATTATAAATTACTAATTGTCTCATTAGGTTATGCTGCATTTTTCTTTTACAATAATTGCTATCAGGCATCTGTACATAGCACCAGAGTAAATATATATATATATATATATATATATATAATATATATATATATATATATATATATATATATTTATATATATATACATACATATACATATATATATATATATATATACACAGTATATAATACAAAAAAATCTACAAATGTTTCAGCTGGAATGGTTCACATTTTGAATACAAATTGTTAAATTTCCCAGGTGTTAATACAGAGAATATAATCATTGCTTCTTTGGTAACTATACTACAATAAGAAAAGTCTGATGTTTGTTAAGTAGTTTCCTACTAGCTCGAACATACAATGGGAAGTGCCATGTAAGGGCACAATTGTTTTTCCTATACAGTATAATATTAGGCATTACCAGTATACATTACCAAAACAAATACTGGAATAAATTCAGAACAGAAACCTAGCACCTTCTCCCAGTATATAGGGCAATGTAATCATTTCAAAGTTCCATTGTTAAATTGGGGAAATCAGACTATACATTCCCAAGTGTGAAACAAGAACAACATAAATACATTATAGTACTTTTTAAGAAGCCCATTTAATCCATGGCAACATGACAATAAGTAAAATATATAATGCATATATATATATATATATATATATATATATATATATATATATATATATATATATATATATATATATATATATATATTATATATATATATACAGTGGTACCTCAGTTTAAGAGTTTAATTCGTTCCTGGAGACAGCTCTTATTCCGAAAAACTCGTATTCTGAAGCTAATTTCCCCATAAGAAATAATGGGAAATGAATTAATCCGTTCCTGACTACCCCAAAAACCCCATATCAAACTAAATTTTTGTACCTAATTCATCTAAATAAACCTACAAAACTATGTTCAAGTTATTACTTACCTTGCTCTTGAATGCTGTAGGCGTATGGAAGATGGTGAGGAGGGGGGAGGAGGAGAGGAGTTACTGTTTGGAAGGGGAGTCCCTTTCCATTATCACATCAGGCAGTGAGGACTTCACTGGTATGCACACACTGGCACATTTTGCCTGCATACCACTAGGACTTGCTTGTCTTACTAAGAATTTCTCTAAAGACACTTGTTTTTCCCTACATTTTAACACTTGTCTGTAGTAAGACATCACATTATCATTTAAAAGGTCAATGCAACGGCCTGCTACAGCTTTATCTGGGTGAGTTTTTTCAACAAAACTTTGCAGTTCTTCCCATACTTCACACATTTTCTTAATCAAGGAGGGACATCCTCTACTGCCTCTACTCACAGCTATTTTCTTAGGTTGAACCTTATCAATGGCTTTCTTGAGACCCATGGTGAGATATATAATAACAAACTGTATAGTCAAATGACCAAAAATCCAACAAAACACTGAAAATCCAGGTGAAGAATTGATGTGGGATAGTCACTGGGCCCGAGACAATGGTAAACTGAGGGGCGGAGGGGCGACGATCGCCGATCGACCACGCGCTAGGTCGGCCTGTACGCGTATCAACAAACTCGCGTCCCGAGGTAACCCTCGCCTTCCGAGACATAATTTTCGAGGAAATCCTGCTCGTCTTCCGAAAAACTCGCATACAGGGACACTCGCATTCCGAGGTACCACTGTATATATAATTCAAGTAGTCTGTTACTGAAGAACCATACATAACACACACCACAGCTCTGCACTCCTTTCTTGAATAAATTTGGTAACAAATACATTATATTTTACTTCTTACACAGTACTTACAGTATATAGTATATCAAATTTTTCTTTAGACAAGAATATTTGTAATATACAGTAATATAAAATAATTTATAAGAAAACTGTATATATCCATGCTAGCAAAACTTGAAATCGCTTGATAACAATATGAATTGGTATCCTTCAGGTATGGCACTTCCCTTTCTTTTAAAGTGTATACAGAGTGCTAAACTGTACACCATATTTTCGCTGGGCAGAATGTGATCGAAACATCCAATTTACTGATTCGTTGTATGATTCTTGCAATGCTATTTTACATATCTTACTGAAACAAAAATTGTTTAATCAAAGAAATAGAAAATTCATACAATGAAGTTTTTAATAAATATAGTAATAATAATAATAATAATAATAATAGACTAGGTTATCATCATCATCATAAGTTAAACTACCAAACTGATTAATTAATAAATTATTTTGTATACTGTTTTCAATCAGCAACCCGTCCTCGCAAATTTAATAAGTCAATATTGACTTATTAGTTGCGTGCATAGGTGACATACTTAACATAATAGTTTCCCTTGAAAATCTTCATAGAAAACACCGACCTTACCTAACCTTTGTTAGTATGTTAAAATAAGCATCTTATAGCTTCGTAATTACAATTGTTACTTAACCTATTATAGGTATAGGTTAGGTAATAATTGTAATTACGAAGCAATAAGATGCTTGTCTTAACATACTAACAAGGTTAGGTAAGGTCGGTGTTTTCTATGAAGATTTTCAAGGGAAACTATTAAGTATGTCACCTATGCACATATTTAATAAGTCAATATTGACTTATTAAATTTGCGAGGACGGGTTGCAATCAGAATAGATAACATTCTCTTTTGATTTGGGCTTCAGGGGACCTATTCAATGTGATATCAACTCCTAGTTCTTTCTCCCTCTCCATTTCATACTCAAAATCAGAATAGATAACATTCTCCTTTTGATGTGGGCTTCAGGAGATCTGTTCAATGTGAACGATGTACTGAACGGGGTGAGAATAGCTTGAGCTACCTCATCCCTTTGTGTGTATTTTACATCAATAAACTTATTTCAATTTCAATTCAATTGTTCAATTTGATATCAAGTCCTAGCTCTTTCTCTCTCTCAATTTTGTGGAAGACTTCGTCTCCCATTCGGTACCCTGTATATGGCCTCCTGCTCCCTCCACCTAGCAGCATTACTTTACATTTACTTGAGTTGAAATTTAGTGGCTATTTGTTGGACCATTCTTTCAGTTTGTCTAGGTCATCAGATATTGATTTGCTGCTAATTCAACACATTTATTTACTCGGGTATTTATTTACTGCTAGTTCAACAAATGAATGAGGTACAGTATAAAGAAATAGTATAGTCAATAATATAGTTTTAGTCAAAGTTTTTCCCACATCTTTCCCAAAATGCTGTGCATATTAGTGGCTTTAGGCATAGTATGTAATAGCTCTATCTAGAAATCCAACATTCTGTTTGTAACTCATCTTGTATGTACAGTATGGACTGTACCTTTACCTGAATAAACATTTATTTACATGTATTATTTATTAATATATACTGTACAACAGTTCTTACATTCTTGTAAAGTCGCTAACACACACAACATTTCAGGCAGGTTCCTAATTTTAATTTGTTCCCTGGAATATGACCTGCCAAATCATTTAACAACCAGCTAGGTACCCGCTCACTGCTGGGTGAACAGAGGCATACACTTGAGAATTCGTGCCTAGTCAATCCTTCCTGGCCAGGATACGAACCCAGGCCAAATTGCTCGCGAAGTGCAGGGAAGTGTGTTACCAGTGCTCTACGGGACTGCTTTGTAGTTAAGGATCATTGCACAGATCCTCCTTAGCTAGGACTTGAACTTGGCCTAAATTGCTCATGAAGTTTGTCAAGCTTGTCAACAACAAGCGTGTCAACAGAAGTGTGGAACAAGCGTGCCATAACTGCACTACATTATTCCCGAGACTTTTCTTTCCATTGTATTTTAAACTAATACACTGTCTTCGTATTTACAGCTTTGACAGGTAAGAGATTCCTTAGGTTTATTACCTTGACACTGCATATTTACACACACACTTCAATGTCTTCTTGATGTTGCTCCTATAGTCTTTCAAGTAGCCATAAACTTGATTACAGTTCTCTCTCAATACATTATATCAAAAAAAGCATGTGCCCCATTGCCAAATTCTTTCATTGCGGTGACAGCTGTACGTACAACCATGTGTCAATCTTACCAGTTGATTGACGGTTGAGAGGCAGGACCAAAGAGCCAAAGCCCAACCCCCGCAAGTACAACTAGGTGAGTACAGCCCAATGTCTTAAATCTTGTCCCCATTGATAAAGTAATCTGCTTCTTTGTACAGTACTCACTTCAGATTAATTGCTGCTGAATTCTTATTTCCTAAATTTACTTGAATTAATCTGAAGTCATTTTATACAAAATAATTTCTTCAGCCATAACATCTTATCTTTCACACACTAGAGGAAAGGCACAAAATACTGGCTGATAAACTTTTATTTGTTAATTAAAACAAGGGATTAAAACAAAGCATTCAGTATTTAAACAACCCAAACAAGAAAATTACAGTTAAGGCCTACTACTTAAGACTAATAATTATCATATAAATTGGATTCATTTTATAAAAAGTTATGTTTGAATTAAAGAATTAAATCATTGTAATTTAAAAAATATCAATAAAAAAATAGGGGAACATTAACCTACCCAATTTCAAGGATGTTCTCCTTTTTTGATGCATCTGCAGTCCATATACCTATTTTGTCAAATTTCCTGCATACACTAACAACGCAGCCACAGACTTGTTCATTGCTATCTCCGAAAGCTTCTCCAATTAATAAAATCAGCTGAAATATACCAAGTAACAAACACTAAAGCTTCAGAATGAAAAAATAGTCTATTCCTTTTATATTTCCCCGGTAAGTATCACATTAGAAAACTATCATTTGCTAATTTGTTGTTAATCATTATATGTTTGTTTATGTTTTATACAGCATTAAGTATTCCTCAAAAAATGTAAAACTCAAAACATTTATCTCAAGCTATTCCTGAACTGCTGTACATAATTATTTGCTTTATAAAATATACAAATACTGTACTTAAGTAACCACTGTCATCTGATCCTCTGTATTTTTTACATTTATTATTATGAAACTTTCATTATATATTAGGAAAAACATGGCTAAATAAAGACCACCCCAACTACTGTATATGACTTAATAGCCAGGTATACAGCAATTCTTGTGACAGTGGAAGCATCTACACTAGCAGTTCTATCCATCGTCAACCTATCATGCAATAAATGCCACACATCTATGGCATTCCTTATGTTTATTCCCCAATAAAATCAGATGACTACTAGTTGTTGAACAAATCCACAAGGGCCGTGTTGAGGGGTACGAACCTACGTCCGAGATGATCCCGGACGCGCCTTAGTCGATTGCGCCACGAAGTTCGAACCCTCATCACGGCCCTTGTGGATTTGTTTATTTGACGTATCATGCTACTGTGATTTCTGTGTGTACTGCTAGATGTTACTACTGATAGTACAGATGCTTCCAATTTTCCAAGAATGACTGTATAACTGGCTAATAAGTCGTATACAGTAGTTATTTACATTTTCCAATACATGTTTCCATTAATATAATGAAATTATTGTTATTATTTTTATAATAATAATAATAATAATACATGGAGAAATCACAGTGGTAGAGGTTGTGGCTTGCAGTCCATTGGTCCCAGGTTTGAGTCAACTATGAGCTCCAGTTGATTTTCTCAATAACAATAATAATAATAACAACAATAAATGCTAAGTATTTCAGGCCCTATTCACCTTTTATATATTAATGTACTGTATAGTTGTAATGGTTAGGCACTTTCTCCTGATAGTTCCCTTTCCTACTGCTCAGCTTAGACATGGTTGTAAGTATCTGGGAATTGTATTGCCTGCTGATGTAGACCTGACCAAATCTAAACTGTAATGGCAAAATTATTCTCACACCCTGTACCACTATGTGATGCACAAAAGCATACATGAATTTAGAGACAGCTCCAAATAGCAAATGTTCAAGAAATGTGCAAATTATTTAATTCAAAATGATGAATCAGAAATTTTAGCCTAATTTACCTGAATTTACATGAATTTACCTGAGGGGGTCGTGCAAAAAAACAAATATCCCCAGTTATTAACTATTAAGTAAGTGAATGCGGGTGAGTGTAAACTTTCCACCACTGCCCACTGGATGGGGGGGGGGGTTGTATGATAAGCCAATCAAATTATGAAACTAACTCACAATAAATGAAAGTTCCTTAGCTTAAAGACTATACTTGTGGTCATTCTTGAATTCATTATTCATATAATAATATACAGTACATTAAAGTGTGTAACTAGCTTATCAAGACTCACTAAATGATTTTTTGGGCTCGGTTCCCCAGCCCAAAACTGAACTATATAGTACAGTAATTCACAACTGTAGACCCAATCAAGACAGAGGTTGTATAGTAATCTATTATCAATATGACTTCATCTGCACAAATCATTTGTGATGTATATGACCATTGCAAATATTGCTATTGCAGAACAATAATTTCTTGACCTGGTACAGGATGTCTTCCTTCTCATACAGCATGTGGTAGAGCCCACACGTGATAACAGCATTCTAGATCTTGTGCTATCAGAAGAGGGCATGAACAAAGCACTCGGTAGGACCCTTAAAAGATGAGACTTACCAAGTTATAATGGATGATAAAAGGGCAGCAAACACTCTGAAGGAATAATTTACATCAGTGTTCACACTAGAACAATTAGATGACAGTCAATTGCCCACACAAATGTTTGAAGGAAGTGAAGAGAATGAATTAAGGATATTACCCATAATATGCAACATAATGAGGAAGAGCATTGACAAATTAAAAGACTCAAAAGCCCCAGATGTGGATGGAATTCAATCCAAAGTCATGAAGGAATTAGCAGAGGAACTATGCTTTTCAGAAAATGTCTGGACCAAGGATGGAGTTAGTTAGTTTAGTTCATTTAGGAGTTCAAGGATGTTAGGAAATAGGAGGCCAGATACTGGATACCGAATGGGAGATGAAGTCCTTCACGAAACAGACAGAGAGAAAGATCTAGGAGTTGATATCACGCCAAACCTGTCTCCTGAAACCCACATCAAAAGAATAACATCTGCAGCATATGCAAGGCTGGCTAACATTAGAACAGCATTTAGAAACCTGTGTAAGGAATTTTTCAGAACCTTGTATACCACTTAAAGCCAATCCTTCAGTATGCAGCCCCAGCATGGAACGTACCCGTACCTTGCCAAGCACAAGACGGAGCTGGAAAAAGTTCAGAGGTATGCTGCCACTAGGCTAGTCCCAGAACAAAGAGGCATGAGTTACGAGGGTAGGCTAAGTGAACTGCACCTCATGTCACAGGAAGACAGAAGAGCTCGGGGAGACATAATCACCACATACAAAATTCTCAAGGGAATTGGCAGGGTAGAGAAGGCAGGCTTATTTAACATGGGTGGTACAAGGGGGACACATGTGGAAACCGAGTACCCAAATGAGCCACAGAGACATTAGAAAGACCTTTTTCAGTGTCAGAGTAGTTAGTAAATGGAATGCACTAGGAAGTGATGTGATGGAGGCTGACTTCATACACAGTTTCAAATGTAGAAACTGTTATTGAAACTGAAACAGGGATAGAGCTCGAGAGGCTCTGGAATCTGTACACCAGTAGACTGACTGTTGAGAGGTGGGACCAAAGAGCCAAAGCTCAATCCCTGCAAGCACAACTAGGTGAGTATAATCGAGAATTCCAATACCAGGCAGGGCAGAAATGGTTGGGCAAATTTCCTTTCACCTAATGCCTCTGTTCACCTAGCAGTGAGTAGGTACCTAGAAGTTAGTCAGCTTGTCGTGGGGGTTGAATCTTGGGTGGAGTCAGTAATTCGGCCTTGGGTGGGGGAGGGGGGGGGAGGCAGTGGGACCTTGATAAAAGCCAAATGTGTATGGAGACACACTGGCATCCTGTCTCCAGACACAGTGAATTATTATTATCATTTAGGGGGTAAGGTATGTTACATTGAGTTTATTACATAGTACCTGGTTTTTCTCTTAAACTGGTTGAGAGGCTTAGTTTAGTTCATTTATTATGCACCCCATACCCATCTTGTGGGCAGTAGTGGAAATGGTTATATATATTTTATTATATACTGTATATATAAAGGGTTATATATAGATATATAACGGTTACATATCTGTCTATATTCTCTGTTAACCTCCTCCAATGTAACTTCTTGTATATAAATAAATAAATAAATAAATAAATTACAGAGGCACATAGAGAGGGGGACAGTTTTTGACGTGATTGGGAAGGTCATTCCACATTCTGGGTCCCTAGATTTGTACAGCATTTCTAGTTTGGTTAAGTCACACTCTTAGAATATCAAATAGGTATTTGTTTCTGGTGTAGCGAGTAATAGTGCGAGTTGAATGCACTGAGAGTCGGTACAGTCTACTTTCAAGTGTGGTTTATAACAGACACTTGCGAGATACTGTACTGACTTTCAGTGCACTCAACTCACACTATTACTCGCTACACTGGTGTGGTGCCCATGGGTTCTATTACAACCTTCTAGGAAGCATTTAAGGTCAGGATTGGCATTACAGTTCAGAGTTTTAAATATATAAAGTACACTTAAGAGGATGTGCAGTGACTTAATATCTAACATATTCAAAGATTTAAGTAAGGACACTGAGTGCTGTCTGGGGTCAGAGTTTGATATTGTTCTAATAGCAGCTTTGTGTTGAGTAATTAGAGGACATAGATGATTTCGGGTAGTAGAACCCCAAGCACAGATACCATAATTGAGATAGATGAGAGAGTAATAGAGTGCTACCAGGGCAGGGCGAGGTACATAGTATCTGAACACTGCAAACCAGGCATGACAGGGCAGATTTCATTGAACCTTTAAAATACTGAACAATTTGGAGGATGTTGATTCAGATAATTTCTTCAAAAGGTAACAAACAAGGAGCAATGGTTTCACAATGTAAGATTTGTTCAGTTTGAAGCCATTGCTCCATGAATGTGTAACAGCTGACCTTTTAAAGAAATACAGGTAGTCTGGATCAATATCCTCCAAATTGTTCAATATTTTAAAAGATCAGCCCTGTCATGTCAGGTATGCAGTGTTAACTATGTCCCTCAACATCTTCTGGTATGAAAGTCTACTTAGTTCTCGGATGATTTTTGTCACCCAGTGTTGAACTTTCTCCAATGAGAAAGTCCTTCAGAAGATGAGGTTTACACACTTGAATACAATAATAGAAATGGGGATGCACCAGAGATTTGTACAGTTGAATAACTACCTTCATTTTCTTGGAGCCAAAGGTTCATTTGACTATTCTTAGTGTTTGGTTGGTTTCTTTTTTACTGCAGCTCCCTCTTGTTGTGCAACTTTCAGTGGTTGAAGGATTCTGACTACCAAGTCCGTTTTTTCATCAATCTGCTGCAAGGTAATGTTTTTGATTTCGTAGTTGCGATGTGCACTGTTATGCCCCACATGCAAGGCCTTGTGATTTTCAATATTAAAAAGCCTTTACCAGTTTTTTAACCATTTGTAGAGTTCATATAGTTCTCTTTGTATGGTCTCGATATCATTTTTCACTTCGTACTAAGTGCCGATCTAAGATCTTCACTATAGATCTACACTAAGATCTTCACTATAGATCTTAGTGTCATCTGCAAATTTGATGTTGTGGATTTCTTCCATAGCATTATAAACCTATGGAACTGCCTACCTACTGAAGCCGTAAATGCCAAAACAGTACTGGAGTTCAGAACCTAGCTGGATAAAATCATCAGGACAAATGGAGGGAACCTTTCACAAGCTGCTGCCTTCCTCTCCTCATTGAGGCCACTAAACAGAGGGTGTACCTCAGGTCAACTCGGGAAATATTCTTATTTATGTAATTGATGTTTTACATAAAAGGTTATCCTCAAGAAGAAACTTTGCACTACCCACAATCACCAGGTGGTGTTTTGCAATTACTCTCTCTCTTTGATAGTCTCAGTTTAGTTCATTTATCATGCACCCCTATACCCATCTTGTGGGCCGTAGTGGAAAGGGTTACAGAAGCCTATAAGATGATTGTCTCAGTGAGGGCAGTCTAGTGAATCATTATTCTGGACCGTTATGTGAGTTTTTACCTGTTAACGTTTTTCAAATTTTGCTAGAAATTACCTACTTAAAATTATCTGTTAGATTAAGGACCTGCCCGAAACACTATGCATAATAGTGGCTTTACAAGAATGTATAAACATCTACAGTATCTATACCTCAACTATGGTATTTGTGCTTGGGGTTCTACTGCCCAAAATCATTTACGTCCTCTAATTACTCAACACAAAGCTGCTATTAGGACAATATCCAACTCTGGCCCCAGACATCACTCAGTACCCCTACTCAAATCTCTGAATATGTTAGATATTAAGTCACTGCACATTCTCTCATGTGTATTATACATATATAAAACGCTGAACTGTAATGCCAATCCTAACCTTAAAAGCTTCATTGAAGGTTGTAACAGAACCCATGAGCACCACACCAGAAATAAATAGTTTTGATATTCCAAGAGTACGACTTAATCAAACTAGAAACGCTCTACAAATCAAGGGACCCAGAATGTGGAATGACCTTCCCAACCATGTTAAAGACTGTACCTCTCTTAACCAGTTTAAGATAAAAACAAAACTCTACCTAATAAATTCCTTGTAACCTACCTTTCCCCTCTATTGTCAACCCATGTCTGTTATTTTTTTAATCAACGCTGTTTGTCGACCTATTGTATTTGTGCTGCTTTTTCAGTCATGTTTCCCCCTTTTTTTATCTTTATTTGTATTTGTTCTCAACACATTTTATTCTTTATACTCAATTAGTATTAAGTTTTAGATATTAATGTTTTTCCTGCCCGAAATGCATTGCGTAATAGTGGCTTTAGGCATTGTATGTACTAGCTCTATCTATAAATCGATCAATTTATGTAAAATTCACTTGTATGTATGTACCTTACCTGAATAAACATATTTATTATTTATTTATCAGTGCTATGTACTCTCATAAACCCATGTACCTTATATATATACAGTATATAAAAACTGATAAATAAATAAAGATTCTATAATTGTAATATTCAAAGTCAAACATTTATTGCTAGGTGTTTAATATGGTAACTTAATAGTTGAATTATTAACATGGTATTATTTTAAAACTCTCTATAATATTCTATAATAAATAAATTTTTATTCAGATAAAAGTACATACATGCAAGATGAGTTACAAACAGAATGTTTGATTTCTAGAGAGAGCTAGTACATACTATGGCTAAAGCTACTAATACACACACCGTTTCGGGCAAGCGAAACATTTTGAAATGTTAATTAGCATTTCTAATTAGCACTTGCAATTAATCTATTTATATAACCTAAAATATAAGAAATAGTTCTCAAGAAATAGTTCCTAGACAGACTTGCTGTCTATTCTGTACTTGCCATTTCCATCCATATATCATCTAGTTTTTCATAGTCATTTGTTTCTTGAATGGTGAAAAGCCAGCGACCTCCATTCGAATTGTGGCTATCTTCCCACATGGGTTTGATTCCCTTTCTAAACATTGAGTAACCAGAACCTCTTTCAATCTCTGAAGGTAGATTTAAGTGATGATACAATCTGCAAAAAGAAGATAATTTCATTATTTATGATGTATTCTGATACAACAATCTGCTAGTAGCTAAATGTGACCAAAATCATTATTTACTACCCCAGTCAGTATAGTAATAGAAATTTAATAACTATCCATGAGCAAAGATAAATACCCAGTGGGCACAATATCCAAGAGTGGCATTGGCTCGATACTAAATTAACGTTATCGACTGTTGATTCAACATTGAATTAACAATGATGACATTGGCCATCAAAAGTCATTTAAAAATGCTTATAATCATGTGATGAAAAAATTTGTCTCATTAGCTTTATTTACAATAAACTATCAAAGACACATGAATAGTGATGTCACAAAATGGAATACAGTAAATGTTTTATAGTGCCAGTGTTTGTTTTAATATCCACCTGTAAAATATGAACCATTCCCAAATAAATTACTCTCCCCTTTCCATTCACTTGTATAGTATACTTAACTGGCACAGTACTATATTCTCATTTCTGCACAAGAATGCCATCCCAGATATCTTGCCTTTAAGAATTGAATAGCATTTTTGTTGAGGATTTTAAAGAGAAAAATATAAATATTTTATAAACAAAAATGCAGAAGGTTTGAAGTATAATTTTGAAGTAACTAATATTTCTATTCATTATATACTACCTGTATATCCAAAAAATTATGTGCAGCACTTAAGGTAAATTTAAAATTAATGGGGTGCATTTGGTTATCATTTCAGAGTAATACAATACTCCCAAATGAAATAAAATTCTATATTTCTTTTATCCAATTCAAAGATGATACAAAGAAGTACCTAACTGACATGTAGTACATTCATATTTCTACTGTCTATTGACTGAAACACTACTTGTTAAGAGGCTTGGCAAGAATGTAAGAACATTAATGTTATGTACTCTCACAAACCTACTGTACCTTGTATGTATATAAATAAATATATTTATAAACTCTACCAAGTAGCAAATCTATATCTGTACAAAATAATGTCTGCTTTTCTTTGTCTCTTCGAGGTTGGAGGCCAGATGCTTCTCGCAAACCTCACCCAGCTTTCCAAGATGACACATGGGAGGGCATGGAAGTGTCATAGGCCAGTTGGGGGTCGGCCAGTACCCCACTAAGAAATATCGGCATCTTTAGTGATCCCCCCCTGCAATTTTCATGAAATCAAGTCTGAAATTGGGATGTGTTTTTTAGCAGTTTTGAGTGCTTCATAATGTTAAATTTTCAGAGAGAGGGTGGAGGGGGAATGAGATGGGGGGATATGAAGAAGGGGAGTGGGGGTTGTGGAAATAGAGGGGGGGATGATGTTGAAAACGAGGGCAGGCATGAGGGAAGAGGAAGAAAAGGAAGACATCAATCTTTCACTAGTCTTTGAATGTTGCACAAGAAGATGGAGTTACAGTAAAAAAAAAAATAGGAATAGTCAAATAAACTTTTGATATCAAAAGGAAAATAAAGGTAGCTATTCAACTGTATTAATCTCTGGTGTGCTCCTACTTGACTGTTGTATCCAAGCATGGATACCTCATCTTCAAAAAGACTTATCCACTTTGAAGAAAGTTCAACACTGGGTGACAAAAATTATCCTAGAATTAAGCCAGCTCATATATATATGTACCAGGAACAGTCGAGGGCCACAGAGCTAGCAACACTGCAAACCAGACATGACTGGGCTGATCTCATCAAAACTTAAAATACTGAACAATTTGGAGGATATTGATCCAACCCACTTTATAAAAGGTCAAATGTAATAATACATAAAAGGAGTAACAGCTTCAAGCTCAACATGCTACAATGTAGGGCAGAAAATAATAGATACTTTTTCACATTGATGCAGTTCAAAATCCAACTTCTTGTCTAAGGTCTTTGCATTATTTCAGAGGATTTTTTTCAACTGAATTTAAACTGAGAAATACCAAACTAACATCATATATAGCATAATTCTCACATTCCTTCATCTTAAATTTGTATCCTGGCTGGGGGAGGGTTGACTGGGTGCCAATCCTTAAATTTAAAAAATTCAAATTCAAAATTCAAATGTTTATTCAGGTAAAGTACATACATACAAGGTAAGATACAAAAGTTGATGGATTTATAGATAGAGCTAGTACATACAATGCCTAAAGCCACTATTACGCAAAGCGTTTCGGGCAGGAAAAACACTAGAGACTAAAACTTTATACTAATTGAGATTAAAGTATAAATTGTGTTGAGAAAATAAAAAAATAAAAAAAGGGGGGGAACATGGCACAAAAAAAACAAAATATATAATTTGGTCGACAAACAACATTGTTTAAAATAGCAGACATGGGTTGACATTAAAGGGGTAAGGTAGGTTACAGGGAGTTAATTAGGTAGTGCTTAGTTTTTATCTTAAACTGGTTATGAGAGGTATAGTCTTTAACATGATTGGGAAGGTCATTCCACATTCTGGTCCCCTTGATTTGTAGAGCATTTCTAGTTTGATTGTAGTTTGTTTTTCTAGTTTAACTGTAGCCTCTGTTCACCCAGCAGTGAATGAGAACCTGGTTGTTAAACGATTTGGTGGGTTGTATTCTGGGGAAAATTAGGATTAAGGACCCGAAATGCCTATGTGTTATTGGCTTTACAAGAATGTGAGAACTCTTGTATATCTGTGTATAATAAACTAAATATATATATATATATATATATATAATTATAATATATATATATATATATATATATATATATATATATATATATATACTACTGTATATTTATTATATATAAAGATAATTTGTGTCTGCCATTATTGAACATTATACAGTGCAGTATCTGTACTGTTCTTATAGTTACCTCTATAGTTACCAAATAAAAAATTAATACTGTACATAATTTATTTTGTCAGGGACAGGAAACCTGTAAATATATATTTTAGGCTTGTATTGAGGTTCCCCAAGGTCAGATTACCAACCCTCCTCGGATGCAATCCCACAACAGTTGCCCAACTCCCCAGAACCTATTTACTGCTAGGTAAACAGATGCATTAGGTGAAAGGAAACGTGCCCAATCATTTCTAT
>WNGS01169498.1:11562400-11579273 GCA_020271785.1 Procambarus virginalis
TCTGGTGGAAATTAACGCAGTTGAAATTTTGGTTCAGAAGGAAAGCTTTGGTGGCGTCTGGCAGTGGCAGTTTCTCTACTTGCTGGAGCTGTTGAAGGAGCGTCCATTTGGTCGCTTGCAATATTTGCGCTTTCCTCTCACGTGGTGTTGGTCACAATCCCCACAAACATATGGGATAGCCAGGCGCAGTCTGTATTATCTGGGCTTCATCCCTGCTGCTGTTAGTTTGGGTGGGTGGGTGGCCTGTACTCCGGAGCTTACCTGTATCTGGCATCTGATGGGATGGTTAGAGAGGTTGTGAGTACCTGGCAGCTCTCTACCACCTACCCATAACACAGAGTAGACATAGAAAAGGATTTCATCTGTTATGAAGCCAGCAGAACCTCCACGCCTTGGGGCACCTCCGAGGTCTCAGACTCACGCCTTGGGTCACCTCGGAGGTCTCAGACTCACGCCTTGAGTCACCTCCAAAGCCTCACACAAAGGCCTCGCTCGGGTTGGGTCATCTACGAAGATTTAACATCCACGCCTAAACTGAGTTCATGGATGCTTCTAAACTTTCAAGGCTGGAACGCGTAAGGCTCCAGCCACGGCGGCAAGCCTTGTTTGACAAGGGTCTTGATAACAGCTCTTGGCGGCTGGTTCACTTGTACTGACAGTTCCCTGGCAGGGCGGCAGCCTTGCCACTAACGATACTGCCATCTTAATCTGAGACAAAATATCGCTGCGCGTGTTTAGCGAGACATTGTTGTGACGTTTATGTATACCTTGTATTTTAAAACTTTCCGTTTTCTTTGGTTATGCTTCTCCAGTTCTTTTTTTCTCTCAGAGATGTTTTTCTTTCTACATATTTCCTAGTTTCTAAGGTTTCTCCTTTGTTTAGGAAATTTCTGCTTTCTTCCGCACACTTCATATGTCTTTCCGATTATCTTCAGAGCTCAACTCTCCCTTCACTCTCTCTCTCTCATCTTCCAAATCCTCGACACCCATTTCCTCCCTCTCATCCTATTACTATTCTTCTTATTTGTTTAATGTTCTCCTCTCACCTATTGCCTCTCCCCTCACCCCTCGCTTCCCCTGCCTCTCCCCTCACTCCCTGCCTCTTCCTTCACCCACTGGCTCTCCCCTCACTCCCTGCCTCTTCCTTCACCCACTGGCTCTCCCCTCACCCATTGCCTCTCCCCTCACTCCCTGCCTCTTCCTTCACCCACTGGCTCTCCCCTCACTCCCTGCCTCTCCCCTCACTCCCTGCCTCTTCCTTCACCCACTGGCTCTCCCCTCACCCATTGCCTCTTCCCTCACTCCCTGCCTCTCCTTTCACCCCTGCCTCTTCCCTCACCTCTGCCTCTCCCCTCATCTCCTGCCTCTCCCCTCACCCCTGCCTCTCCCCTCACCCCCTGCCTCTCCCCTCACCCCTGCCTCTCCCCTCACCCCCTGCCTCTCCCCTCACCTCCTGCCTCTCCCCTCACCCCTGCCTCTCCCCTCACCTCCTGCCGTCTCCCCTCACCCCTGCCTCTCCCCTCACCCCTGCCTCTCCCCTCACCTGTCTCTCCCCTCACCCCAACCTCTACCCTCACCCCAACCTCTACCCTCACCCCAACCTCTACCCTCACCCCAACCTCTACCCTCACCCCAACCTCTACCCTCACCCCAACCTCTACCCTCACCCCTACCACTTCCCCCTCGCCAATTTCCTCTAATCTTTCAACCTCTCTTCCTATCATCTCTTTAGTCAACATTCCCTTATTCTCCTTCTCATTTGTCTTCCATTCCTCGGTCTCCTTCATTTTATTCCACTGATATTATTATCCTTCGTGATAATGGTATGTGTTTCAATCCTAGTGGTTTCCCCCCCTCAATCCCAGTCACTTTCCTTAATCAGTCACTTTCCTCAAACAATCACTTTCCTTAATCACAGTCATTTTCTCTGGATTCCTATCTTCCCTTTATAATTGTTCTATCTTCGCCTTTCATTCTCCTCACTCCAGCTCCCACATCATGCACTCTTGTACCCATTCTCCCCTCTTACTTCTCCCCATCTTACTGTTTTTCCCGCTTACCGTTTTCTATCAAACCTTTCCTTCGTTATCTCTTAAATTTTGTCCTTTCACCCTTCATCGTTTCCCTGCGCACGCCTCTCTTCTTCCTCCTCTCTCTCTCACCTCCTCCTCCTCCTCCTCCTCCCTTTACTCTCCTCACCCCGTCATCATCCCCAGCGCCCCCAGGGACCCGTCCGCGCCGTCAACCTTCCCCGTCAGGCGCCCGTGTCTGTCTGTCTGTAATAACGAGTTCGTGAGTCACAGGAAATAGTCTCCGAGGGGTTGTTAGGCCGAGGGGAGAATCGCTCGAGTGATTCAGTTCGAAATTGAGTTGTTAGGTCCTCAGCGCAAACTTATTCACCTGCATACAATGGCTGGCACTCATTGACACAAAACTCCAATGGAATCCAATATCGACGTGTAGGCTACTCTGTCAATAGTACTCATCTTCACTCACACTTAAGCCTCAACGCTCTCTCTTTCGGAAAAAAAATCAATTCCGTAAGGTTGTCTGAGGCTTAGCACGTTATCAATAGGAACTTAATGGTCCGTCCGTATAGAAATACATGAAAATAATCGATAAGGATTCTCCCAAACATCTATCGTTAGTTCAGTACTAGTGACATAATAAACTGATAAAATCAAATGAAACCCATTAAAAGAACAGTTTACATACATGGAACTTAAAAAAACAACAGCGATTTATACAATACAATCCGGATATCCATTATTTGGTTCAGCAATCACTCATAAATAAAAATCAACATTACATTAACCAACACTGATATTACTCGAAGCTTCATCAACTCACCAGGTGTCATAATTATGAGCAATTAAACATTCCGTGTTGCGAAGCCGTCCGGTGGAAATTACCAGAGCGGAGAGTAGGGTTACCTGTTCCTGAGGGTTGGTAGTCACGGACTAACCTTCCGTGGAAGATAGCCGTTAGCGTAATGTTGTCTTCAGCTGACATTTCGCCCAGCCGGCCATTTTAACCAGGCTACAGGTGGTGGCTAATTACTGTTGTTTGGGTCCCAATTTATGGGTTAATTCCATTGCAAGCAGGAGGGAGGCGGGGATAATATGTCATTTGTTGTATGTCTGTATTAACTCTAAATAATTACACAGGGATATCCTGATTTTAGGCAGTATTTCAGTGCTGGATGAAGGGAAAAACGAAACGTTGATTGTGTCTCTAATCGTTGTTGATTATGGCTTCTTGTTCTATGACTTAATTAGTAATTGTTGCAGGGAAAATTAGGACATAAAACAGTGCGCAAAATTCACTGGCGTATGTGCATGCGCTTGTGTTGTGCGTGGAAGTCAATGTAGCCTAACAAACTGAACTTTCTTAAATATAACTTTTTTTTTAATTTTGCTTACTGAATGATAGTTCTTATCTACAATATACATTATAAAGATTTTCATTAGACTCAAACTTAAAAACTAGATCTAACCTAAATATGCCGATTATTTTTTAAAACTGCGGATTCAAAAGAAATATTTGAAAATATTCAAAATAGCTCTGGATATTTTGTAAAACGTATTTATCTTTCCGAGAGTTTAATCAAAACTGAATTGGCAGAGAACTCGAAGGAAAATGAGGTGACACAGGTCAGGTGAACTTAACTAGTCAGGTGAATTGGGGAGGACGAGAGAGAGACGCGAATGTGGGGGGAGGGGGGGGGGGAGGAGAGCTCTAAGGGGGGTTGCTCTGTGGGAGGGGGAGGGGGGTGAAGAGGGGTATAGCAAAACGCAGGGTGAGGTGGGTAAAGAGTTAGGGTGGGGCAAGAGGTTGGGGTAGCTGGGAGAATGGAAGGTAGCAAAACAACCAGGGAAAAGTTGACACTACATCACAGGCAAGGTGGACGTACCAGAGGCAGAGAGGAGGGTGTAAGGTAATGTATCATATCGGTAACAAGGTAATTATATTCGAGGCAGCGGGTTATATGTTGCCATGTCCGTTGATGGTAATTATGCTCCCTAATGTAAGTATAGACTCTATGTAATGAATGTACCCAGAGCTCGTAGTCTCCTCACAGTGCATAAACATGTTTTCAGTATGTTGTTGTTGTTGTTGTTAAAGATTCGCTACCTGGAACAAGAAGTTTCAAATAGCACGGGCTATGGTGAGCCCGTAGTGGATGATATTGTAGTGTGTGTGTGTGTTTTCAGTACTATAGTTTTTCTTTTTCTAGGATGGGTACTGCGGACTGCAAGTTATTTTGATTATGTTATAAAGTCTTCGACCGCCCTCTATAAACGTCTGCAACCCGTTCTCGCACTTGCTTATAGTCAATATCTTGCTTATGAATAAGTGCATATGTGACATACTAATTTTGACGTCTGACTGAGCAGTTACAAAATGGTGCACAACAAAATCATTATCACTTCACCAGGTGACCACTTGCGCACCACCACGTGTCCACCTGCGCTCCACCACGTGACCACCTGCGCACCACCACGTGACCACCTGCGCTCCACCACGTGACCACCTGCGCACCATCACGTGACCACCTGCGCACCACCATATGACCACCTGCGCACCACCACGTGTAAACTCCAGACACATAAATAGAATGTCGGTAGCATTCTCTAAACTGGTGAACATCAGAACAGAATTTACGAACCTAAATAAAGAAGTATTCGGATCACTGTACACCACCTACAGGAGCTCAGTCTTAGAGTATGCAGACCCATTGTGGAACCCATCACCTCAGATAGCACATGAAGAAGCTTGAAACGGCACATAGGCTTACAATGAAGGGTCGTCCCAGAATTTGGTTATCGTATCAACCAACTTTATTAAGTTCGTATTGTTTTTCCTTTTAATGTATGTTGTTATGCTAAGTTAGAATACGTTCAGCTAGGTTGATATATTTCCAATAGTAATGAGAACTTGGCGTCGCTACGCTAAAGGTTATGTTAAGTTGTAATGTAATTATATATTTAAATAGCGCAGGGTCTAATCCAAATACGCAAGTAGCGAAGATTATCCAAATAGCACACCGGTGAGTCTAGAAAACGGTGATTATGCCACCGATCGGTGCCAATATCATGCCATCTTGTTCACACTGAACCCACAAATCTGAAAATGAAGACCCAACAACGTTTCGGTCCGTCCTGAACCATCAAGGCGTTATTGTGAATCATCATTTGCAAGTCATATATATATATATATATATATATATATATATATATATATATATATATATATATATATATATATATATATATATATATATATATATACAGCGTACTAATATGTAAATTACGGATGGCATACATGGATCCATGGTATATAAGTCAGCCGTAAAACAATACATAGATATATAAGTCTGCCTTAAAACAATACAAAGGTGGCATCGCCCGCCCTGGCCGCTAGGCTACTCGACAATCCTGGCGCCGAAGTTAGCCAACGAAGCAACATGGTCCAACAATTTGCACGAAGTATTGTGATAATGTCAGCTGTTCACGCTAGCAACTATTGATCCGGGTGTTCATATGGTATGCCTCGGCTTGGCGGAGAAGGTGAGGTAGGGGAAGGCAGCGTTAAAAAGACTTAGAAACACAAGGAAACGGACTAAGATTGTGTGTGTGTTCACTGATACCTCAGATCTAATGTGCTAGGTAGATGCACACGTGTAATCTCACACAATCTCTTTACCATCCCTCTATGGTTGCATGGTAACTCCATATGGGCGCTTGTGACTATATATATATATATATATATATATATATATATATATATATATATATATAAATATATATACGAGAGAGAGGGGAAGTAGCACAGGGAAAACATTGCCTCTAGCTTTGTGGTTGAAGACCTAAAAAAAACAAGACAAGCGAGCTCCTAATAGATGGGAAGACAAGTCTGGTGAAATTCACTTCTGGGGAACAAAGGTTGGCGTCCCTTCCGAAAATACTGCGAGTACGTCATTGTGACAACTCCATAATGTGTCCTTAGGGAAGGAGAGGGAGTGACACAGAGGGGACGAGGGTGGAGAAGGGGTACATGGCTGATGATGGGCTGAAGGTGATGAAACGAACATATATTTCGTGGACTTTAGAAGATGGGGGTAATGTGAAGAGAGTGAGATGGTGGGGGAAAGTGAGGCTGAGGATAGAGAATGAGAGGAAGAGTAAAATAATGGGAGAAATTCAGACGGATGTGAGAGAGGCCTGGTCGAGGACTGGGCCGTGGGGACGCTAAGCCCCGAAACTATCTCAAGGTAAGAGGAGAATGATAGGAAATATATGGAAGAGAGAACATGGAGCGGGACCAATGCTCATTAGTCCTAGGAAGCGTAAGTATTACCGTCAAAGCCGCAGTACATTAAATGTTTGGACAGGTTACCCCTTTGAAGCCCGTTTATGTTCCCTAAGAACGGCCTAAGGCCCAGAGAGCAGTTCGCCACTGCCCGGACAAGAGTTGGCCAGTGCCTGGACAAGAGGAGTAAAAGTTGTGAAGGATAGATGAAATTATTTAAGGTAATAATCACCGTTGAGGTCCGATAAAGACCTTTTGTGCCCGCTGAAATCCTTTTTTGCGGTACCGCTCACAGGATGAGTACATTCCTTTTGTGGGTGGTAAAAATCTGGTCAACTGCTTCCCGGGGCTTAGGGTAGGTGTTGTAGGGTGATACGTCACGGTAGTGTTTTGGGATGTAGTGCGTCACGGTGGTGTTTTGGGGTGTAGTGCGTCACGGTAGTGTTTTGGGATGTAGTGCGTCACGGTAGTGTTTTGGGGTGTAGTGCGTCACGGTGGTGTTTTGGGGTGTAGTGCGTCACGGTGGTGTTGTGGGGTGTAGTGCGTCACGGTGGTGTTTTGGGGTGTAGTGCGTCACGGTGGTGTTTTGGGGTGTAGTGCGTCACGGTGGTGTTGTGGGGTGTAGTGCGTCACGGTGCTGTTTTGGGGTGTAGTGCGTCACGGTGGTGTTGTGGGGTGTAGTGCGTCACGGTGGTGTTTTGGGGTGTAGTGCGTCACGGTAGTGTTTTGGGGTGTAGTGCGTCACGGTGGTGTTGTGGGGTGTAGTGCGTCACGGTGGTGTTGTGGGGTGTAGTGCGTCACGGTGGTGTTTTGGGGTTTAGTGCGTCACGGTGGTGTTTTGGGGTGTAGTGCGTCACGGTGGTGTTGTGGGGTGTAGTGCGTCACGGTGGTGTTGTGGGGTGTAGTGCGTCACGGTGGTGTTGTGGGGTGTAGTGCGTCACGGTGGTGTTGTGGGGTGTAGTGCGTCACGGTGGTGTTGTCGGGTGTAGTGCGTCACGGTGGTGTTTTGGGGTGTAGTGCGTCACGGTGGTGTTGTGGGGTGTAGTGCGTCACGGTGGTGTTGTGGGGTGTGGTGCGTCACGGTGGTGTTGTGGGGTGTGGCGCGTCACGGTGGTGCTGTGTGGTGTAGTGCATCACGGTGGTGTTGTGGGATGTAGTGCGTCACGGTGGTGTTGTGGGGTGTAGTGCATCACGGTGGTGTTGTGAGGTGTAGCGCGTCAAGGTGGTGTTGTGGGGTGTAGTGCGTCACGGTGGTGTTGTCGGGTGTGGTGCGTCACGGTGGTGTTGTGGGGTGTAGTGCATCACGGTGGTGTTGTGAGGTGTAGCGCGTCAAGGTGGTGTTGTGGGTGGAGGTGGAATAGATGATCCCAATAACGTATTATATAAATACACAAACAATTGTAGGGGGCTTCCAGGCAGTGCCCGGATAATCTGTTTCTCTCCCTCGTCCCCACCCCTTTTGTCCCTAGTCCTCTTCTCGCAGAAAATATATTAAGAAACACTGAAGCAACCGTATAGGTCTCTTAGAAAATATATCATTACGATCACAAAAACTCCTGAGGAATTACATCATATATTTCACACGAAAATCCATGATGATCACTTGGGACGCCGCTGTGGACAGTTACCTCATTAGCCCTGATGAACGTTCACAATGTCACTAAGATGATGTACTAAATGGCCCGAATGTATCCTAACCGAGGACCCATGAATAGAGAACGTGACAACCCGTCAATTTTTGCTTAGCCTGTGAAGTTAGTATATTTTTGCTTGGTCGCTGGGGGATTTTGATGTCAAAAACAGTATGGATCTGAACGTGTCCACGCGTCTGTGTTTCAGCCCGTCCTCCAAAGATCCAAAAGTGATTCCATGCACCCGCCAAACCCCCTGTTTATGAATGAAAAGCGGTTTACACACGGCTCACAACTGCTGGCGTTCGAACATATCCGGAACAAGTGCTTCACTGACGAATTTTGTTCGAATCACAACGCTATAAATGCTTCACCCACGTACTACAAATACAAATAATCGCCAACAGAACCTAAACACCTGACCTAACCTATCCTATGCCTATATATACACAATATGCTAATATATTATAATATTAATTTATACTTGAGAAAATTCCCGTTTTGAATGAACAGCATATTAAAATTTATGAATGCGTCTGTGGGGTCGACCGCTGAATGTAATGGACTTGAGTCGAGGACGGGTTGCTGTGTTTACAAGTCGTTGCAAGTCACTTGGCAGCTCCAGGTGTCCGCTCTGTGATGTGTGTGTGTGGTTATAGTCGAGAAAAGTGCTCTATAGACTGCGCGTGTGCTTAATTGTGCTATCAACTTTAGGCTGAACTTGTGCGAACTGTGTTAATCAAGATTTGAACATATAAACACCTAGTTAATGTTGGTGAGAACATTTCCTTTGTCCCAGTGATTGAGTGGAATGATTTACTCATATGTAAGTGCTAGTTCAGTGCCGGGAGGACGAACGCTTGAGCGCAGACTCGGTAAGTGCCATTATAAGTTTCGCCTGGAGTGGAGTCCACGGCATTGTTGTACTTTTATAAATTCTAAATATATATATAGATTACATCATCCTGTCTCTAAACTTCGACACGAGCAGCAATCTTGCCAGTTTTACAGGAATTTGTTACATCGGTGCACAGCCAGCTGATTAACGTAAGTAATACATTTTGTATTGTAGTTTCTTTAGATCTAACTACATTAATTGCAGTGATGTCATGTTAGCAGTGATTATTAACAAACAGTCCCAAATAGTAAATATAAATGATACTATTCAACGACCTCATGTTCTTGAGTGGTCAGTCCCTGTTCCAGGTTGATAAGTCACAAAAGAAACTACTGTATTCACGTTAGTGATCTGCCGAGTGCCAGAAAATTGCGATATATTTGCTCTCCATCGTTCTTTTGGTCAAGAACCTTCAAGATCAAGGTTTCGTTCACGTTCGAGTCGACTCTTAAGGTAGCTTGCATGCATGGAAGTTAGTTTTGCACTGGTAGCGGAAATTGTTGACATTTGGTGCATGAACAATAATCCCACCCACAAAAAAATACCATTGACCCAGAAGGGTTTTTATATATATTCTTTCTTTGAGCTATAGTAATGTTCTCGTTATGGCAACACATCCTACGGTCATGGCGGAATTCCATATAGCATTGGTTTGTCAATTGTTTACTCAAAGGAGTTACAAACCCTATGTGGAGGGAGTTTAACCAATTTCTTAATGAGAAGAATGGGACCTTGTAAAATGAGACGGGTCAATTAATTTATGACAAAAAATGGTGGTATTCTAAATACAGCCCAGCCTCCTGAAATTATAGTACTTGCAGTAACTATTTGACCGAAAGTACCGATATGAAGAGATGAACCACCAATAATTCACTTTTTGAACTTTAATTGCAGTCTAGAAAAAATAAGCTGAAAACCAATCTTAAATATTCCTAGGTCTAGTATAGCACATATGTACTATATTAGGATTAAAATAGCGTGCATTAAGCCTAGGAGTGCTAGAAGGTTAGGTTACTTTCTATATTTATGTGGCGTTTTCAAACTTTCACATTTGGCCAATTTTAACAATACATAATACAAGCCACCCATCTATGGATAATCCAATAAAATCAGTAGACTTTAGATGTTACTACTGTTCGGCTTAGACTCGGTTGTAAGTATCTCTGGGAATTTTTATTATCGCCGATGTAGACCTAACCAAATGTAAACTGTGTCAATGAAATTATTCGCACACCCTCCTTCACTATGTGATGGAGTGCGAAAAAATGTGAATTTAGAGACAATTCTATAACAAATGTTCAAGAGATGTGTAAATATTTCATTCAAAATGATCTGATACTAGAAATCTTAGCCACATATCTCCAGTTTGCTAACAGTAGGTAGTAACCAAGTGATTGTAACCCATCCCTAAATATGCTAAACATAAACTCACTCCTCCACACATTCTCTTGTTCCATTTACATTTACAAAACCCTGTTCTTAAATGCAAACCCTTTTCTGAAACTCTCCCTGGACAGATATAATAGGACCCATATCACCACACACCAGAAATAAATATCTCTTTGATATCCCCAGTCAAACTTAATCTGTGTAAACACTCTATGCAAATAAAAGAACCTAGTCTGTGGAACTCACTCCCTAAAGAATTGAAAAGCTGTCCAACTTTTGCCTTATTCAAAAATAAAAACAAAGTACCTAATTTCATCTTCATAGTATCCTACCTAGTGCCTTAAACTCGCACTGTATCTTGTGCTACCGAATCCCACAATATATATACAGTACCTAAGCCATAAGACCTCACCATTGTAATCATTGCTATCATTTTATATCATGGTTCCTATATTGAACGCATATTCTCCTAAATTATACCTTGAAATAATCCTCAAATTATGCTACAATGAACCTGTTTATAGCCCTCAAATTTTACTTTAATGTACCTACTAATTTGTCAAAATTTCTTACAATATACCTGTCAATATTTTTTTTAATTTTGTTAAAAATTACCTACTTCATTAAAATTATCTGTTAGATTAAGGACTTGCCCGAAACGCTATGCGTGTTAGTGGCTTTACAAGAATGTAAAAACATCAATAGCCAAATATCCCCAGTTTGCTAACTGTAGGTAGTAACTGAGTGATTGTAACCTATCCACCGCTGCCCACTGGATGGGAGGCGGTGTGTAGGACAAACATATAAATTTTGACACTAGCTCTCCACATATGTCAGTTGCTTAATTTAGAACCTGTACTTGAGGTCGATCTCGAACCCACTGTTGATGTGACGACTTATATTGAATTTTGTAACTAGCTCATCAAGATTGTAACTTGCTTAGCTAAATGAATTGTGGGGTTCAGTCCCTGAGCCCATTATGTGCCTCTGTAACCCTTTCCACTACCGCCCACAAGATGGGTATGGGGTGCATAATAAATGAACTAAACTAAAACTTTGTACTCTCATAAACCCAAGTACCTTCTTGTGAGTGTGTGTGTATATATATATATATATATATATATATATATATATATATATATATATATATATATATATATAAATCCACCGCTGCAAACTGGGTGGGGGGGGGGGTGCAGGACAAACATATCAATTGTGACTAGCTCTCCACGTATGTCAGTTCCTTAATTTAGAAACTGTACTTGTGGTCGATCTCGAGCCCATTGTTGTGACGACGTGCATTGAATTTTGTAACTAGCTCATCAACATTGTAACCTGCTTAGCTAAATTAATTGTGGGACTCAGACCCTGATCCCATTATGTGCTTCTGTAACCCTTTCCACTACCGCCCACAGGATGGTTATGGGGCTCATAATAAATGAACTAAACTGAACACAAACAAGGAGCAACGGCTAAAGGAACTATAAGGTTTAGTTCCTGAACCGATTATGTGCCTCTGTAGTCCTTTACACCACCGCCCACGGGATGGGTATGGGGTGCATAATAAAGAAATTGAAATTGGTTTCAAGTTCAACAAGTTAGTGTAGGACAGAAAACTGAAGATGCTTTATCATCCATAGGGTAATAAACCCATGGAATCGCCTACCTGATGAAGACATAAATGCCAAACACTGCTGCAATTTAAGATCCAAATAGATAAAATCATCTTGGCAAATCGGGGGGGAAGGGACCGTTTGATAAGCCGCTGGCAGAGTGTCATCATTGAGGACACTAAAGAGATAGTGGCCTTCAGATAAATATGTTCTTTAATTCTATGCAGTAATCTATTGAGCGCCATTCTTCAAGGAGTTTTGCATAAGCAACTGGTCAGTTTCGGCAATGTCCCAACTTGATAGAGGCACAATTCAAGCTCATCGCCCTCACATGTGTAAGAAATGAGATTCAATTTTCAGGGAAGAGAATTTAAAGCTTTAAAATTTAGTGAATAGGACTACAGCAGAGGTAAATAAAGGTGAGTGATCAATGAGGTAGAAATAGGTAGGTAGAAATGAGGAACAATCTCAATCTTAATCAGTCTCCGTGGCGCAGCGGTAAAACACTTGCATGACGCTTGTTCCTGAACCGATTATGTGCCTCTGTAATCCTTTACACCACCGCCCACGGGCTGGGTATGGGTTCCATAATAAAGAAAGAAATTGAATTGACGCTTTGTAAGCACTGTGGCCTGTGTTCATATCCTGGCCGGGGAGGACCGGGTGACAATCCTTAACTGTATAGCCTCTGCTCACCCAGCAGTGAATGGGTACCTGGTTGTTAAGGGGCCAGTAGGTAATTTTTTTTAAATTGTTCGGTTTCAATCAAACTTTTTTGACGAGTTGTATATGAAAAGGGTTTCATTTGGTCCGAGTCTCAGCATCGTGGCATAAAGGGAGAAAAAAATATTGAATTAGGTGTCAAACATTTTCCAAAATAGTCAAAAACGACTATCAAAACACATGTGTCAACTGAAATCATGTCTATGACGCTCAGCTATCACAATATCATATATTAAAAAAAAATTATTAGTAGTTTTATTACGAAAAAAAAATTATTTGTTTATCGGGACTGCACATAAACCTATCTGTAAGGATGCCAATTTTGGAGGAAATTGGTTGATGTCAACCTCACACACAGATGGCAGCACCTTAGACTTTATTTTTTTACTTATTTATTTCAAGTTACATAACGTTCATGTAACTCTTTCATTTTTTATTCAATTTACATGAAACTTACACATTATATGTTAATTTTATGTCTCTAAAATCAGGGGCCAGCGTTTTTTCTAAGTTCATTTATTGATTTTATAATAGCAATAAACATGTTACATTTGCATATTTTTTTTTGGGGGGAGGGGAACTTTGACTATCTGTATTAGGGAAACTAAACATGTTTTGGAAAATCCCCGGCCCCAGATCCTTTATTATATGCTAATGTGTCAGAAAAGTGTCAGAATGATTATATCTGAAACGTGTGGTTGTACCAACTCACTTGAAAATGTCTAATATTCGTTGAAAAAAACAAAACAAATTAAATCTCCCTTTCTATTTAGACTACAGTACTAAAACTTGGAACAATTGCAGCCATTTTCATACACAACTAGTCAAAAAATATTGGTTGACACTGAACAACTTTTAATAACTAATCTATGATTTGACGGGTCGTATTCCAGGGAAAATTAGGATTCAGGACCTGCCCGAAACGCTATGCGTGTTAGTGGTTCTACAAGGATGTAAGAACTCTTGTATACAGTATATAAATACAAAAAATGTAGAATTCAAGAAAGGTCATTAATATTTAAAAATTAAACAGCTCCATCTTAAGTTTGTAATATAATTTACACCATATATATATATATATTATAATATATATATATATATATATATATATATATATATATATATATATATATATATATATATATATATATGTCGTACCTAGTAGCCAGAACTCACTTTTTGCCCTACTATGCAAGGCCAGATTTGCCTAATAAGCCAGTTTTCCTGAATTAATATATTTTCTCTAATTTTTTTCTTATGGAATGATAAAGCTACCCATTTCATTATGTACGAGGTCAATTTTTTTTATTGGAGTTAAAATTAACGTAGATATATGACCGAACCTAACCAACCCTACCTAACCTAACCTAACCTATCTTTATAGGTTAGGTTAGGTTAGGTAGCAGAAAAAGTTAGGTTAGGTTAGGTTAGGTAGGTTAGGTAGTCGAAAAACATTAATTCATGAAAACTTGGCCTATTAAGCAAATCGGGCCTTGCATAGTAGGCTGAGAAGTGCGTTCTGGCTACTAGGTACGACATATATGTATATATATAATATATATATATATATATATATATATAGCACCACAGATAAATGAGCACTACCACACACTAGCTTTATGATCAGTATTGGCCTGCTCAGTTGAGTCGGATGTTCGCTGGAACTTGCTAAGCTTTGCTTAGAATTTTACTTAGAATGAAGCATTTACTTCATTAAATGAACAAAAAATAAACTCAATTTTAATTTTGTTCTGAAATGCATTGCAAATTAGTGGCTTTATTTACAATGCAATCTGTACCTACAAAATAATAATATATTATTATGTATTTTAAGAATACATTTTTTATTGTTGATCTGGGTGTGTGCTGAGTAAAAATTGAAAGTCGCCTTGTACCGGATGCAAGGTAAATGGGAACTACAGTACTTTAAGAATAACAACTTGAAAGATCAATAAGAAAAATTCTTATGTTGGAAATTTTTTAAATGAGCTCGATATAAATTCAAAGAAACACTGAAAAATAACCCTAGGAATCTACTGTATTTAAACAAAAAAATATTCTACATTGCTGTAAAAAGTGTATAAATGGATGAATATGTACAAGGCAGAAATAAATGCCACAAATGAAGCTGATAAATATCGATATCAGGGCATTAATTGCAAGGTATCAGATCAGATAGTTTTGAGTATGTGGCAGCCCCCATGGCGAAGTGGTAACACACTCGCCTAGCATTTCACAAGTGCTTTGGCCAGGGAGGATTTACTGGGCATCAATCATTGAGGCTCAGTAAAATTGTGGGCATCATTTACTGGGCAGTAAATGTGTACCTGGTTCTTAATGATTGCGGATCATATTTTGGGGAAAATCAAGATTAGGAGCTGCCCAAAATGTTGTGCACACTAGTGGCTTTATAAGAATGTAAGAACTTTTGTGTATACAGTATTATAACACAACACACACACACACACACACACACACACACACACACACACACACACACACACACACAACACACACACACACATACATCAGGACAAAACAACAGTAAAGGAACAGGTTATGAAACTGAGGATAGGGGTGGAAGATCACTACAAATGACAAGGAAGTGTGTGAGGAGTTGAATAAGAAATTCCAGGAGGTCTTCACCTTCGAGCAAGGAGAAATTCCAGAGGTAAGAGAGGGAATAGCTAACCAGGAACCACTGGAAGACTTTGAGATTACCAGCGGGAAGTAAGGAAGTGTTTACTAGAGTTGGATGTGACAAAGGCTATAGGCCCAGATGGAATCTCCCCATGGGTTCTAAGGAAGGAGCAAGAGAACTGTGCCTACCACTCACCATTGTGTATAACAAGTCACTGGCAACAGGGGAACTGCCAGATATTTGGAAAGCTGCTAACGTAGTCCCGATATACAAGAAAGGGGATAGACAGGAGGCACTGAACTACAGGCCAGTGTCCCTAACCTGCATACCATGCAAGCTGATGGAGAAGATTGTGCGAAAAAACTAGTGGAGCATCTGGAGCGAAGGAACTTTGTAACACAGCACCAACATGGGTTCAGGGATGGCAGGTCCTGCCTCACAGGGTTACTTGAATTCTACGACCAGCAACAAAATAAGGCAAGAAAGAGAAGGGTGGGCAGACTGCATATTTTTGGATTGTCAAAAAGCCTTTGATACAGTGCCACACAAGAGGCTAGTGCGAAAGTTGGAGATGCAGGCTGGAGTGAAAGGGAAGGTACTCCGGTGGATAGAGGAGTACCTAAGCAACAGGAGACAACGAGTCTGTGTGAGGGGTGAAGTCTCAGATTGGCGAGACGTTACAAGTGGTCCCGCAGGGGTCAGTCCTTGGACCTATACTGTTTCTGGTATATGTAAATGATCTCCCAGAGGTATAGATTCGTTCCTCTCAATGTTTGCCGACGATGCAAAAATTATGGGAGGATTGAAACAGAGGATGATAGTAGGAGGCTACAAGATGACCTAGATAGACTGAGTGAATGGTCCAACAAATGGCTGTTGAAGTTCAACCCAAGTAAATGCAAAGTAATGAAACTAGGCAGTGGATACAGGAGGCCAGACACAGGATACAGAATAGGGGATGAAGTACTTAATGAAACAGACAGAGAGAAAGATCTAGGAGTTGATATCACACCAAACCTGTCTCCTGAAGCCCACATAAAGAGAATAACGTCTGCGGCATATGCGAGGCTGGCTAACATCAGAACGGCGTTCAGGAACCTGTGTAAGGAATCATTCAGAATCTTGTACACCACATATGTAAGACCAATCCTGGAGTACGCGGCCCCAGCATGGAGCCCGTACCTTGTCAAGCACAAGACGAAGCTGGAAAAAGTCCAAGGTATGCTACTAGACTAGTCCCAGAACTAAGAGGCATGAGTTATGAGGAAAGGCTGCGGGAAATGCAACTTACGACACTGGAAGACAGAAGAGTAAGGGGGGACATGATCACAACCTACAAAATCCTCAGGGGAATTGACCGGGTAAACAAGGATGAACTATTCAACACTGGAGGGGCGCGAACAAGGGGACACAGGTGGAAGCTGAGTACCCAAATGAGCCACAGAGACATTAGAAAGAACTTTTTCAGTGTCAGAGTAGTTAGTAAATGGAATGCACTAGGCAGTGATGTGGTGGAGGCTGACTCCATACACAGTTTCAAATGTAGATATGATAGAGCCCAGTAGGCTCAGGAATCTGTACACCAGTTGATTGACAGTTGAGAGGCGGGACCAAAGAGCCAAAGCTCAACCCCCGCAAGCACAATTAGTTAGTACACACACACACA
>WNGS01169498.1:11596536-11606656 GCA_020271785.1 Procambarus virginalis
AAAATTACACTATTTTTTCTGTCGATAATAAGAAAAATGTGGTACATGGAAACAGCGGAGTCTTCTGAGGCATCGTTGGCTTAAAGTAATCTCCTCTCTCACAATCTTTTCCCATCTCAATCAGCCAATCCCATAATCATGATTAGGAGACGATTAGAGTCGGAGATTGAGCAGGTCTGGGCCACTGAGATGATTGCCGGTCAGACGATGGAGATTTGCTTTGAGGCTGTGTACGGGCGGACTCCGGTGGAGCAGAGATCATCTCCTGTACGGGCGGACTCCGGTGGAGCAGAGATCATCTCCTGTACCGGGCGGACTCCGGTGGAGCAGAGATCATCTCCTGTACCGGGCGGACTCCGTGGAGCAGAGATCATCTCCTGTACCGGGCGGACTCCGGTGTGTAGTGGACCGTGAAAATGTCGATCACTCAAGCTAATATCAGCCTTTGAACGGGTGACCGCTTCGATACAAAATATTACCTCGGCTAGAGGCAATTTTGCTGGACAATATTCTGTCTAATTGACCAATACCCTTATTGGAGCTACCTAAATGTGCTTGAGGGTCAACATTTAGTTCCTTGATTCCGCCTTTTCAGTTGCCTGCCGCCTGATGTGTACTCTGTTCATCATTCAGTTCATTCAGCTTGTTCGACACCCTCTAGTTCATTCCACAAGTTCACCATCAAGTTTATTCCACATGTTCACCATCCAGAGAGAGCCTGGGCCTGACGGCTGAGTGGACGGCGCTCGGGATTCCTAGTCCTAAGGTTCTGGGTTCGATCCCCGGCGGAGGCGGAAACAAATTGGGCAGAGTTTTTTCACCCCTGCTGCCTCAGTTCACCTAGCAGTAAATAGGTACGTGGGAGTTAGACAGCTGTCACGGCTGCTTCCTGAAGATATGTAACAAAAAAGGAGGTCTGGTCGAGGTCCGGGCCGTGGGGGACGCTAAGCCTTGAAATCATCTCAGATAACCTCCAATTCATTCCACAAGTTCACCACCTAACATGAGGTTCCTGAGTATCTCTATCCTGAGGTCGCAAAGTGGCTCTCTCCCTTAAGTTGCATTCATCCACAGGAACCAGACTCATCACAATTAGAACTGAACTCAATATACTCAACTCTGGAAACTATCTGTTGATAACACTTGCTTCTGTTCTCCGAGTTCCTCTTTATATACGTTCTCTTCAGTAAGGTGTGATGCTTGAGGTTATCTTGAGGTTATGTATACTGCTTAGATTCACTGTCGAAGATGACAGTAAGGCTGATTCTCATATTCACTGCCACATAGGACTGTGAAGATGCTACTTATATTCACTGTTATACATTAGACAGCGATGATAATTTTCATATTCATTGTCAAACAAGACTGAAAATGCTGCTCATATTCACTGACTTAAAAGGACAGAGGATCAAAACATAGGCTTAAATTACTTATTTATGCATTCATTTGTCTTTCGCGATTGTTTAACTATCTGTGAATGGTGGTACTGGCAACCACTTCTGATTTTCTCGATGTGAAGTCTTTTCCTTCCGATGCTTAGTCTTAATCCTCCAATTTCTTTCGTGGGGAATGTCTTTATTCATTCAGGCTAATTCGGCTTTTCTTATTTTTTATTTTTACCTTTACGAGTTCGTGTAATGTTAAGGTGTGCTTCCCTCCCCCTCCTGATGGGAGAGGTTGTTGGGCTACCTTCCCTCCTGGTGGGAGAGGTTCTTGGGCTACCTTCCCTCCTGGTGGGAGAGGTTCTTGGGCTACCTTCCCTCCTGGTGGGAGAGGTTCTTGGGCCACCTCCCTCCTGGTGGGAGAGGTTCTTGGGCTACCTTCCCTCCTGGTGGGAGAGGTTATTGGCCACCTTCCCTCCTGGTGGGAGAGGTTCTTGGGCTACCTTCCCTCCTGGTGGTAGAGGTTCTTGGGCCACCTTCCCTCCTGGTGGGAGAGGTTCTTGGGCCACCTTCCCTCCTGGTGGGAGAGGTTATTGGCCACCTTCCCTCCTGGTGGTAGAGGTTCTTGGGCCACCTTCCCTCCTGGTGGAAGAGGTTCTAGGCCACATTCCTTCGTGATGGCAAAAGTCCTGGGCCATGTATTTACAGTTGCATCCGTTTCTCTTATATTCAACTCCACTCTAGACATGTGCACTCCGTCATATACCATCACCGATACAAAGGAGCCTTTCGGGTCATATATTACCTACATAAGACCTGCTCTTGAATGTGCAGCCCTGGCATGGAATCTTCATCTTAAACCCCACAATGAAACTAGAAGAAGTTCAGATATGACAGTAAGAAACTGTACTTATTACACTTAGTATTAAATCGTACTGTCAATTCGGAGGATGGGTTGGTAACAAGACTCGTCCTTCAGCTGAGGGGTCTGAACTACGAATAATGACTGTGGGAACCTGAATCACACCACACTGGCAGAGAGGAAGAATAGGGGAACAGGACAACAACATACAAGATTCTAATGGCTATCGATGAGGTATACAAAATTTTTTTAAAAGTTAGGAAGAGCAAACCAAGAGAGCGAGGGGGGACATAGATAGAAATCCGAGAAAACAAAGAATCACGTAAATGTCTGAAAGAACTCATTAGTATTATTAATACTGTTGCAATTTATGTTACTCTTAGCGCCATCAACATTATTATTATATTTACTGTGGATATTAATTTTGCTTTATTACTGAGCTGTCGGCTCTATAATTATTACATTTATCTTGATAACTCCCGCAACTGGTTATCACACAGGTATAACCCTAACCATTTTCTCTCCTCAGCCTTGGAAGATAACACCGAGTGATGGTCGACCAGCTTCTGTGTAACTGGTCGCTGTAGAGTCAGCGACCAAATGAAGTTGTCAGGGGTTGAGCAATGTGCGGTGAGCAGAGAGGTGACACAAACACCGCTAATGACCGCGCACTAAGCCCCGTGCTGCTTTGGGACCTCACGTTCTCTCTAACCCGGTCCCTGCGGTTAACTAGTGCCGGATTTCCTTCCTATTTACGTATGATAACGGGGCGGTTCAGTAATTAAGATACTGTATTCAGGAAAGTAACACAGGTACAGGGCTTGAAGATTGGATAATCAATGCAAAGCTGTTGCTATAAAAGGAAGGAGCTGAGAAATGTGTGTAAATAGCGAAAAGGCAACTGACCTCTTCTACAGTTTGTTTTCACATTTCGCGCCAGAACTCTCGGCCGTCGGATAACGGCACGTAAGGTGGCGCGAAAAATGGCTCGCGCCACAATGGAGTTGTACCAGAAGATTATGTCCTTTTCAAGTCCCTAGGCTTCGGTTAAGCCTCGCTAACTCAACCATCCTCTCGCCGCACATTTCGATGGACATTATTGAAAACAGAGTTCATTGCAGGAATTCGAACATGGTGTTAGAAAATGAGAGACAAGGGAGGTGTTGATCGTGGCATGAGGGCTTCAGGAAGGCGGTGTCGGCAGGGAGGTGGACGCCGGGGCTCGCTGGGTTATAAACAGATGGAGTGCGAGCTATTGTTCGCCGGAAGGCTCGTCGAAGTGTGAATAATTCTGTAACTAACACCAATTTCTGGGTCCTCGCTCTAGTCATTGTAGCCAAGTGTTACGCCAGCTTTTTTGGGTAGATGAAGCTATAAAAAAAATGTCGTGGCATTGATATATTGTTAAAAAATCTGTGGTCATCGAATCATATATCAAATATATACAAAATAATAAACAAATATTCAGAAAAAGTATGAATAAGCATTTGATTTAAGTCAAATAAGGACCTGAAGCTCGTGTGTGTGTGAATGAGATGCCCGGAGGTAAATTATGAATGCAAAGCTGTGCCGGAATCCTGGCTGTATTCTAATTACGCTGTGACGTTCCGCTAATGATTAATGTGCGAGATGCATACAGAAGGGAAGAGAGGAGGGCGTGTGAAAGGGAGCTGCTTGTGTGTGTGTGTGTGTGTGTGTGTGTGTGTGTGTGTGTGTGTGTGTGTGTGTGTGTGTGTGTGTGTGTGTGTGTGTGTGTGGGGCTCCGAGCGTGTGGAGAGCAGCCTCGGGACACCAAGATAAAGGCTAACTCAACCAAGCGGAAATTTTCAGCCGAAGCCGAGAAGCAAAAAATAAGGTAGGGAAATTTCAGAGGACCATGGAGGATAACAAAATCCTTTTCATATCATAATAACGAGAATAAGAATGGTGTATAATGATGGAACACTTGATGTTAAAAGCAACATTTTGGCTAGATATATTTCATTCTAGTTTTTGTAACAGGAAATGTTTCTTCCAGTTCATGCACAAGTGGCGTTAAACTGTAAAATATATTATATTTAATATGTGTATTTCGTGTATACATGAGATAAATGATACGAGAAACTTATTTGATACAAACCCTTCGTCCTCTGCTCAATCCCTCGCTCTTGCCTTCTATTTCATTTTCTCTTTGATCCTGACTGAACAAAATATAGACAGTTATCTAAGGAAAATCACACGTTCATTTTACAGTTGTGTTTGTACTTCTTACAGACACAGCAATAAAATGATATTTACTGCTTCTTCCACAGTTATAAATTCTTATCCTTCCGTTTGTCTCTTTCCCATATCTTCCTCAGCTTCTCATGTGCCTTTTATAAGCCTATAGAATGGTAGCGAGAACACTGAACACCGTTATTTCGGGACTCATATATCTAAAAAGAGAGGACGAAGAGGAGAATGGTATACCACGTGGCAAAGAGGAAGAGGAGTGATTGTAGCATGTACAGAAGATCCGGTGAAGAGGAAGGAAAACGTGGAAGGAAAAACGAGCTAGGCAAGAACTAAGGGCCAGGGGGGAATTTAGTACCTGTCGGATTAGACAATTGTTACCCTCTTCGTCTGACCCAGAAGTTCGAAATACCGAGGGCTCACCTCACCCATAATTCTGTATATACTCTATAGTGCACTTGATAACGTCTTAATACACAAAAGAATTCGTATTTTTTCGTTTTTGTAGACATGTGTAACTGAATATGGTTGTCTTAGGAAGAATAAATTGAAAAATTATCTCTCCGAAAGTTCATTTTACATTTGTAATGATCCTGACGTGCATATAACTATAAGACGCCTTTCGATAAAGTACTCCTTAGCATCCTCAGAGGCAGAGGGAAAGTGAATACAAATAGACAGATGTCAATATATATTTTCCTTGCAGACATGAGGGGTGAGGTAGTACTCAGTTGAGGAGACCTGGTCTATACCCTTACCCTCATGTCTGTTTCGTTTGTCGGGTAACGCGTGGGGTCACTTAATTGTTTCAAGCGTAGGCTAGATATCTATAGGAATGAGTTTGAGTGGATATAACTAGCAGCTCCTTCGTACAGGCCTTCTGCAGTTTCTTTAATTCTTACCTTCCTTTGTTGTTGTGGCTTTCATTAACATTTGGCCTTTCAACATTAATGTTATCATTGTGTTCCTTGATGCTGTGGACCTTCCACATTATCTCTGTGGATGGTCTCCAAGCTACTGGCTCCTGCAGTGTGTGTGTTGTTTAAGATTCGCTACTTGGAACAAAAGTTCCCAGTAGCACGGGCTATGGTGAGCCCGTAGACTGTCTTGCAGTGTGTGTGTTCACCTATTTGTGCCTGCTGGATGGAGTTTATTTAGTTCTTGAACTCCGCCTTCCAAACCACCGGTTATCTAATGATTTCTAAATTATTTTTTCTATCAACTAGGCCAAGTACTGACCATCCTCAGGATGCAACCCACAACAGCAGTTAAACTCCCAGGAACCTATTTTCTGCTGGGTGAAATACATACTTGGGATTTAGACAGCCTTGAGTGTGTGAGTCCAAAGCAAATGTGAAGTGATAAAGGGGGCAAATCTAATTATATAATTATAAACGATGAGAGTCTTTGACATTATCACTGACAAAGGGATTACACGGGCATGGCGCGTCGTGGTAATTATATAACACATTACAAAGTTGTTAGTTTACGCAGAAAGATATACAATTGAAGTAATTTATGCATGGCATAACGTGTAGTCAACTGCGATACTTTGTATTCACCTAGTTGTGCTTGCGGGTGTTGAGCTCTGCTCTTTCGGCCCGCCTCTCAACTGTCACTAACTACTATTTTTTTTCCTCACACACACACACACACACGCATACACACCCCAGGAAGCAGCCTGTGACAGCTGACTAACTCCCAGGTACCTATTTACTGCTAGGTAACAGGGGCATAGGGTGAAAGAAACTCTGCCCATCGTTTCTCGCCGGCGCCGGGAATCGAACCCAGGTCACAGGATCACGTGTCCAGCGTGCTATCCACACAGCCACCGGCGCCTGGGATCACTTGATTGTTTCAAGCGTAGGTTAGATATCTATAGGAAAGAGTTTGGGTGGATATAACTAGCAGCTCCTTCGTACAGGCCTTCTGCAGTTTCTTTCATTATTACCTCCCTTAGTGTGTTCTTAGTATTTTCTATTCGTTTTCTGTGACAAATTTATGTGATAATTGAAGCACAGACTGTGGTAGTAGCATGTTTCTGGCCTATGTGTGTATTAGGGTTTTGTTAAGTGTTAGACCTAGTGCTGTGGCGAGGCAAGTGCGTATGTGTATGGAAGAGGACGAATAGAATTTAGCAAATATTGTATTCATGTTTACAGTAAAAGAAGTAGGAAATTTTGGATTTTGTTCGGGTAGATGATCTGGTGTTGGGTTATATTAATGACACTGACCAACCATACAGTGTACTTAATGTAGTTGAGGACTAAAGAATATATATATATATATATATATATATATATATATGTATATATATACACATATATATATATATGTATATATACATATATATATATATATATATATATATATATATATATATATATATATATATATATATATAGGGATCCTGTACATCAGATGCATTGCTTCTGGCAGTATGGGTTCTAGTCACTTCTGGGGTGTGAGTTTTCAGTTGCATATATGCCTGGAGACCGTTTAGGCTTGTTCGCATTTGTGTTGCTCACGTGTGCCCCAAAGAATGAGGTGATTTGATAAAATACCATGCCTAAAATTATCAACAGAGTGCCGGCGGGGAGATGGGGAATTAGCCTCAGCTACCATCTCCCGGTGGTCGACGGGGAAGACATCTCCCATCACGCAGGGGCAGTCGCACCTCCACAGATCTCCAGTATCAACTCTTGATACTGGTAATGGGTCAAAAGGGCCACCACTTACGGGCTATTCATGCCCGTGCCACCTTTTAGGTGGCTTAATCTTCATCAATCAATCAATCTTAGCGGTGGTTGTTTGAACTGGCATAAAAGTTTCCAGGTTAGTTCCCCCTTACCTCGAAGCGCATTACCCGCCGGTGAATGTACCTCACTTACTGAGTGTCACTATCGCTTGGACACCTTATCTCAGGTGTGAGATTACAGCCGTTGTACAATCTACTATAAATATAACATTGCACTCAATTTACCACTTAACCTTGACACATGCATTAATATTTTTTTGTTGATTTTTTCTGCCTCAGTGCTTGAGTTGACAGCTTATCATAACGCTCTGTATAATGGCCTACTTGCATGCTTTTATTTTTAATATTTAGAGCTTTTCAAGTAAATTTATGGAGCCGCGACATTATATATAATAAGCTCACCTAGGTGTACTTGCAGGGTCGAGCATCAGCTCACTAGCCCCCGCCTTTTCAGCCTCTGGTTAGTGTATGCAGTGATTTTCATTCCTCATAAGCCTCGTCTTTTCTTTAGAAGCTGTTTTTTTTATTAAGCGTGCCTCGATATCTTTTCTTGTCGGGCCATATTCACTCTATAAGTCTTACTCTAGAGAAGTGTTTCTTGACGTCCTTCCGACTCGTCTGTGTCTCCAGCTCCGTGTTCTCTGGTACTACAGTTTCTCATTTTGAACATTATGTCTTTGTCCATTGTCAGTTGTCCTCAATATCTCGTACATTGTAGTTATATATCCATATTCACTGCCACACAGGACAGACAGACACACACACACACCCAGGGTAATATCTACTATAGCCCAGGGCACACCCAACCCATATCAAAAGGATATGGGCGCTGGTAGCTGAGTGGACAGCGCGCGGGACTCGTAATCCTTTGTACCGGGTTCGATTCCCGGCGCCGGCGAGGAAACAATGGGCAGAGTTTCTTTCACACTAATGCCCCCTAGCAGCAAATAGGTACCTGGGAGTTGTTACGGATTGCTTCCCTGGGTGTGTGTGTGTGTCGAAAAAAATTTTAGTGGTTAGTAACAGTTGACTGATTGACAGTTGAGAGGCGGGCCGAAAGCGAAAGAGCAGAGCTCAACCCCCACAAGCACAACTATATAAATACAACTAGCTGAATACACACATAAATTATGAGAAGGCTCAAGACAGAGACTACAGGACGACCTGGACAAACTGGAAGAATGGTCTAGAAAATGGCTACTAAAATTCAACTCAGGAAAGTGTAAAGTAATGAAATAAGGCGAAGGGAACAGAAACCTGAACACAAGGTACCATCTGGGAGGTGAAATCCTGTAAGAGTCAAATAGAGAGAAAGATCTGGGGTTGATATCACCCGAACCTGTCCCCAGAGGTCCATATCAAAAGGATATCACAGCCGCATATGCTAGATTGGCCAATATAAGAAACTGCCTTTAGAAACTTGTGAATAATCTTAAGAACCTTGTATACCCCCTATGTCAGACCAATCCTGGAGTAGGCAGCTCCAGCCTGGAGTCCATACCTAGTTAAACACAAGACAAGTTCGAAAAGTTTCAGAAGTACGCCACCAGACTTGTCCCGGAATTGAGTGGTATGAGCTACGAGGAAAGGCTAAGGGAGCTGACCTCACGTCCCTGGAAAACAGATGAGTAAGGAAAGACATGATAACCACCTACAAAATACTTTGGGGAATTGACAGGGTGGACAAAGACGAACTCTTCAGCACGGGTGGAACTCGAACAAGGGGACACAGGTGGAAACTTAGTACCCAGATGAGGCCACAGAGACATTAGAAAGAATTTTTTCAGTGTCAGTAGTTAACAAATGGAATGCATTAAGCCGTGATGTGGTGGAGGCTGACTCCATACACAGTTTCAAATGTAGATTAGATAGAGCCAAGTAGGCTAAAAAAATCTGTACACCAGTTGATTGACGTTGGGGAGGCGGGATCAAAGAGCCAGAGCTCAACCCTCCGCAAGCACAACTAGGTGAGTACACACACACCACACACACACACACACACACACACGACACCAACACCAACACACACACACACACACACACACACACACTTTAGAAGAACATTATAGAACTTTTATCAAGTTTACATGACATCGAAGCTTGTGAGCGACCACACACAAGATAGATAGACATAGCCGACTACACTTGAGACTAGCGACCAAGACCAAGTCAACCCCGCACACACATGAGTACACTGATCACAGGGCCCGGGCTCGATTCCTGGCCGAGGGACGAAACAAATGGGCACAATTTCACCCTGATGCGCCTGTTCACTTAGCAATAAATAGATACCTGGGAGTTAGACACCTGCTTCGAGCTGTTTCCTGGGGATGTGTGTGTGATATGTGTTTACGTGTGTTAGAGAGAAATATATGTAGTAGACATAATAGAGGATAAATAGGTTGTTTAGAAAGGCGGGGTCTCAAGAGCTAATAACTCGATTCAGCGGCACAAATAGCACCTATACAGTACCCCAAAGCCCGGAGACTCCTACCAAACTTATTAACCAACAAATGACTCTCTCTCGACCTCATCATAATGGTCAACTAGTATTGAAATTGAATTAATTGAAATTGAAATAAGTTTATTGATGTAAAATACAGCACAAAGGGATGAGGTAGCTCAAGCTATTCTCACCCCTTTCAGTACATATACACACATCACAAACCATAACATATTACAAAACATATCGAGAGATAACATATACATTTCCTATCAAAGTCAACTAGTAAGCTTCATTGTAAGAGAGGCAGAAGGACCAGTAAGCTTTAAGGCCACTGAAAATCCTGACATCGTAGCAACAAGTTGATTGTTGCATCAATAGTGCAGATGGGCTCTGGGTGCACAATAAAACGTTGCAGTTGCAACAAATAAAATAATCGATAGTTGAGACCTTTACGTCTCAAT
>WNGS01169498.1:11639156-11651529 GCA_020271785.1 Procambarus virginalis
AAGAGTACCCACAAACACACTTTTTTTACTCGCCCCATCCTAACCCCTCGAAGCCTCACTCTCTCCCCGCCCCTAAATACCACCTCACCCGTTTCCCCCCGGATATTAAACGATCTCACATCTCTCCTGCTTATCAATTTTGGGTTGGGGAGAGATGAGAGCCAACATCTCATTATTCATTTATGATTACATACTAAATTTTTTATTAAAAAAACCTTAGCTTCATCCCTGGTTACTGAGGTAGGTATTCGTGGAATATTATCACTGCTAGTTGTGAACTTCTTTACGAATACAACGAAATACCTGATTCATTCTAGTCACACCTCTTCGTTGCTGCTAGTCAGCTCTGTACCAAGTGCCCATCCATCCGCTTACCCCCCCCCCACAAAAAAGATGAGGAATTTGAGTAATCAACAAACTTGAACTTTAGATACCAATTTTTTTATTACCTTAAACATGCTTTTGTATTCTCTAATGTATTTTAATATTAAAAGTACAAAACTTTACTTGAAAGGTTCAAACATAGCGGCTACTTTACCATCTCTAAGTTCAAGCTTTATAAATTATTCCGTATCTCAGACCTACTTATAATACAAACAGAAGGAACTTGTAAAACTGAAATAAAGGTACACTAGAACATTTACCTATATTAGAACCAATAAATAAGAAGTCTTATTATGAGGGGAATATAAATTTCTGTAACTACATGCAACAGCACCAATTCCAATCAAAGAGTAGCCGCAAAGATTCCGTGTATCTTAAAATAGACAAAGGGTGCACTCCACAACAGCCTCCAGAGGAGTATACAAGTATCTCCCGTCACTGGGTAGTCAGTCAGCCTCGCTCCAATATGTAAATGCTATTCTAGATAAATTATTATAAAAGGGTTCTCACACCAAAAATTAGATTTTTGAGTGTAATAGGCTGTAAGGTCTCAACATCCAGAGCCAGTACTCAATAATTAAGTAGATTAAAAGGGGGGGGGGGGCAGTATTTAAGTTTTTTATAAAATTTCTATTGTTTAATAAAATTGAAAAAAAATCCTTTATATTTAAAACTTGTGTGTGTAAAATTATTCGGTTACGTCTTTTCTTTTCAGAAAAATTTGAGTTTAACAGAAAGTGAGAATATATGGGGAGGTAAATGTAACGGCACAGTTACATTTGTAACTGTGTATTTATGTGTATATAAATACATAAGTGTATGTATGTACTATGCAGATAGTAAGGAATGTCCTTATTATATTTAGTATTAAAACGTACTGTCTAATCGGAGGATGAGTTGCCAAAGAAATACAAATATGTAATGTACTAATTAGATTAGGGCTACAGGGGCTGGGATACAGGAAGAAGGCTGGGATACAGAAAGAAGGCTGGGATACAGGAAGAAGGCTGGGATACAGAAAGAAGGCTGGGATACAGGAAGAAGGCTGGGATACAGAAAGAAGGCTGGGATACAGGAAGAAGGCTGGGATACAGAAAGAAGGCTGGGATACAGGAAGAAAGGCTGGGATACAGAAAGAAGGCTGGGATACAGGAAGAAAGCTGGGATACAGAAAGAAGGCTGGGATACAGAAAGAAGGCTGGGATACAGGAAGAAAGGCTGGGATACAGGAAGAAAGGCTGGGATAGAACAGTAGTGTGAGGATGACACGGGTGTTGAAGATAATATCTGTGTTATGAGGCTCCCCAGGTCGGCCACCTCACATTAATTACCACTGGCAACGTAATTGGACTCTGGAGGCTGGCCGTTCCACGCCCCTCACCAGGCCGGCTTCCACACGCTCCTTTATTATCTAATACAATTTGAAGACAAAATACTGCAGGCTGGGTGGATCAGGGAGGTCCCAGAGGAGCTCGGTGCCCGCCTGAGTTGTGACGGGCTTGCGCGATCGCTAGGCTTCTTGTGTGAAGGTCTGTGCTGTTGAGATCTTCACCACAATGATGAAGGTGGAAAGCAGTTGATGGCTCTCAGTGTTGTGGCATATATATGTAAATTAAATTAAAGCAATGAAATTTATATATATATATATATATATATATATATATATATATATATATATATATACATATATATATATTATATTTTTATTATATATATAGTACATATGTAATATATTATAATATGGCGTGTTTTTAGGCAACGTGTGTGAGATTGTTAAGAAAATAGTTTAACGCTGGTATCCTCTGCTGGTAACATCAGCCGCATAACTCACTGCTCGTTTGTTTGTGGTGACGTGTGATGGACGAGCGGGCCTTGACAGTGACACATGCCGGACACTGCCTGCTGATGGTATCTGCTCCCGCTACCGACGACCAGTCAACTATGTGGTAACGATCAATCTTCCCATGCTGAGCGGTGAGGCGGTGGATAACTGACGTGACCTTCACTCTGTGTGCCATTCAGAACATGCAGTAATTTGTTCACGTCCCATAGATGACATCGCTTGCAGCCATACAGACCAAGCTACCGGCCATTAGTGACCACTCTGGACCATTAGGTTCCGATCAAAGGCAGCTGTGATAGCCAGATTTGTCTCCGGATCTCAGACATCATGGCTTCCTTCCCCCCCGTACGTGACTGTGATGCCTGTATGTCGCTAGGGTACATATTACCTCACATATCAGATGTCAACCAGCCTCAGGTGTATTTTTCCTGTCTTCTGCCACTTTTCAGTTTCTATATCATGGTTGTTTCTTAGTACGCACCCATGTGTGGTGTCACCCACGCCTGGTGTCACCCACGCCTGGTGTCACCCACGCCTGGTGTCACTCACGCCTGGTGTCACCCACGCCTGGTGTTACCCACGCCTGGTGTCACCCACGCCTGGTGTCACCTACGCCTGGTGTTACCCACGCCTGGTGTTACCCACGCCTGGTGTCACCCACGTCAGGTGTCACCGAGGCCTGGTGTCACCCACGATACCGAAATGTTATCCCTTCAAAGCAATGTTCTAGTTCTTGACTTTGGTAAGGTTTGCGTGTTACCCACGAGAAACAAAGTTTCGTGGAAACGTCGAGTAAGGATGACCTGACTGAATGGTTCAAATATGACTATAATGAAGGCAATGCCATTGGGTTCATAATAACAACTCTAAAACTGATTAGTCTTCAGCATAAGGCATAAGAACCAGCAACCATAGTTAGTGGATCTTATGTCATCTTTTCCCAGTCCCTGATAATGTTGCCATCTTTGTTCCACTGTTTTTCCGGAACACACCCACACGCAACTGTCCATAAAAATACTCGTATAAAGTGTATGCATCCTTATGCGTCACTTACACACACACACACACATACAGTGTGTGTGTCCTTGACTTGTATACCATGCAAGGTTATGGAGAAGACCGTGAGAAAAAACCTGGTATCATATCTGGAGAGAAGGGACTTCGTGACAAACGGCCAACATGGGTTCAGGGAGGGTAAATCTTGCCTAACTGGCTTAATAGAATTCTACGACCAGGTGACAAAGATTAAGCAAGAAAGAGAAGGCTGGGCGGACTGCATTTTCTTGGATTGTCAGAAAGCCTTTGACACAGTACTGCATAAGAGGCTGGTACATAAGCAGGAGACACAGGCAGGTGTAGCTGTTAAGGGGCTCCAGTGGATAAGGGAGTACCTAAGCAATAGGAAGCAGAGAGTTACGGTGAGGGGTGAGATCTCCGATTGGCGTGAAGTCACCAGTGGAGTCCCACAGGGCTCTGTACTAGGTCCTGTCTTGTTTCTGATATATGTAAATGATCTCCCGGAGGGTATAGATTCATTTCTCTCAATGTTTGCGGACGATGCCAAAATTATGAGAAGGATTAAGACAGAAGAGGACTGTTTCAGGCTTCAAGAAGACCTAGACAAGCTGAAGGAATGGTCGAACAAATGGTTGTTAGAGTTTAATCCAACCAAATGTAATGTAATGAAGATAGGTGTAGGGTGCAGGAGGCCAGATACAAGGTATAATCTGGGAGAGGAAATTCTTCAGGAGTCAGAGAAAGAAAAAGACTTGGGGGTTGATATCACGCCAGACCTGTCTCCTGCAGCCCATATCAAGAGGATAACATCAGCGGCATATGCCAGGCTGGCCAACATACGAACGGCATTCAGAAACTTGTGTAAAGAATCATTCAGAACTTTGTATGCCACATATGTCAGGCCAATCCTGGAGTATGCAGCCCCAGCATGGAGTCCATATCTAGTCAAGGATAAGACTAAACTGGAAAAGGTTCAAAGGTTTGCCACGAGACTAGTACCCGAGCTGAGAGGTATGAGCTACGAGGAGAGACTACGGGAATTAAACCTCACTTCGCTGGAAGACGGAAGTTAGGGGGGACATGATTACCACATTCAAGATTCTGAAGGGAATTGATAGGGTACATAAAGATAGGCTATTTAACACAAGGGGCACACGCACAAGGGGACACAGGTGGAAACTGAGTGCCCAAATGAGCCACAGAGATATTAGAAAGAACTTTTTTAGTGTCAGAGTGGTTGACAAATGGAATGCAGTAGGAAGTGATGTGATGGAGGCTGCCTCCATACAGTTTCAAGTGTAGATATGATAGAGCCCAGTAGGCTCAGGAATCTGTACACCTGTTGATTGACGGTTGAGAGGCGGGACCAAAGAGCCAGAGCTCAACCCCCGCAAGCACAACTAGGTGAGTACAACTTGGTGAGTACACACACACACACGCTAAATAATAGCTAGCGTCAGATTCTGAATCGTGACCATCTAGTCTCGTTACCAGCCCTGGAATGGACGGAAGCACGAACCATATATATATATATATATTGGTTGATGCAAAGAGTGCTCAAAGGTTGTGGATCTCTTGAAGCTCATCCGCTTCCGGACAGGAGCCGAGGATGCAGCAGGCGTTTCCCCTCTTTAGCCATGAATCTATATATTTATATATATATATATATATATATATATATATATATATATATATATATATATATATATATATATATATATATAGAAGGGGTACCACCTCTGGTGCAAGTGTAGGGACCCATAGCCTCGGAGAAGAAAATAAAGAGTACTCAGAGAAGACCTTGTGGATCCTCACTGAACACTTTGATATTTTCTTCTCCTACCACCCCTATTCTTTTGGTATGTGTGTATATTTATCTAATTTTATTTGAAAATGTCATTACACAAAAAAAGTTACAATATATATATATATATATATATATATATATATATATATATATATATATATATATATATATATATATATATATATATTATATATATATATATATATAGAGAGAGAGAGAGATAGTAAAATAAAAATATAGTAATGTAAAATACAAAACAGAATACAAAATTTTAACAAATGGAAAGTAAGTACAAAACTACTAAAATACGCAACCGCGAACGAAAAAATAAAGCAAGATAAAGGCGTAGGAAGGAAAAAAGTAATAATTTAAATATAAGTAAAACTGAGAAACTTCGAACCAAAGAAGAAATCACTCTTGAATCTTGACATGTTACCAAGGCCATACCGTTGGAGGTTCCCTAGCCGCCGGAACACCGGTCCCAGGAACCAGGGCGGTATTAGTGTCAGCCTCGTCCCTCCTGTCCCCCGTCGGAGCCTCCTCCTCTTCCCTCTGTTACAATATCTTTTCCGCTATTATTTTTCCTTCGGCATCGCCCCCGCGTGTGTTCAAATGGCCCCGAGCTTCTCCAGGACGTGACTGCCAGCCTCCGAGCCTTGCCAGCGTTCCCAACTCAGCCAGGAGCGCTGTATTTCTGGCATTGTTGCCAACGCTACGAGTCGCAGTGACCCTACCATCGTCGCCAACACAGCGAGGAGCACATAGGCCCCGCCATCGTTGCCAATGTAGCGAGGAACATAGTGACCTACTCATCGTTGTCAACACCAAGGAGGGCCTACACGGACCGCAAAGCCACAGAGTTATTTGAAGCTTCTGGTGAAGGATGATCACTGGACGACCGCGAGTCTTAGAACCCGCTGCGGTCCTCATGAAATGTGCAGCTGCTCTCACCGGAAATAGATCAGGGCTTTATAATGTTCAAAAAATTGTTTTATTGTTGTTTCTGATTATTGTTTATGTACCACGGTAGCATTAGGCATATCATTTGTTTCTGTGCCACCGTAGGCAGGGTTAGGGTATATACCCAAGCTAAGGGGGGGGGGGGAACAGACAGATGTAGGATTAACACTTCAGCGACTCCACATGTACACCCTCGCGATTTGTAGTCTTGGTGCACATGTTTTGCTTCGCTTCGTAGTCATTTCGATGTCACGAAACGGTCTCGTATTTTTTTGCTAGCATTCTTTACATCTTCAGGTAGTCCTCCAGAGTGTAAACAGGTAAGGTTGGGTATTCTGGTGGACTTCGACTTGCTTCGAACTTGGTAAGCCTTGTGGTACAATTAACTTCTCAAAGAAATGTCACTTGTTATGCACTCGGATAAATTACATGCGCCTTCTCCAGGAATGTCATACAGTGTGTTGGCGATATAGAAGGATATAATTTGTGAAAAAAAGTAATTTTTACATCATATCATCCGTGGCTAACATTAATTACTTCGAGTGAATTGCAATATGCACGAGGAAATCCAAGTAATTAGGAAAACAACATTAAAGAAAACGGATATTTTCATACAGAATTGAATTGAACTATCAGGGGAAGGCACCAAGCCATTACAACTATATAGCGCTGGGAAAGGATCAGGATAAAGATTTGGGATGAGACGGGAAAAGGAATGGTGCCCAACCATTGGACGGTCGGGGATTGAACGCCGACCTGCATGAAGCGAGACCGTCGCTTCAAGATTGCAAGTGTTCTCTGATGAATGTCAACCCCAGGATATGTAAGAGCACGAGACTGTCGCAGGCGGGAGGACAGGTACACCACAGGTGGCCAGATACAGGGGCATGACAGCTGAAGGGACAGCGCTTCGGATTCGTAGTCCTGAGGTTCCGGGTTCGATCCCTGGTGGAGGCGGAAACAAATGGGCAGAGTTTCTTTTACCCTGATGCACCTGTTCACTTAGCAGTAAATAGGTACCTGGGAGTTAAACAGCTGCTACGGGCTGTCTCCTGGGGGTAACAAAACAAGGTGGCCTGGTCAAGGACCGGGCCGCGGGGACGCTAAGCCCCGAAATCATCTCAAGATAACTCAAGAAGATCACCACAGTTAATGGCAGGAGCCTCTCAGTGTCTGCGAGGGAAAACTGACACTAGAATAGTGCCAGGCGTGGCCTAATTGTTAATGCTCTGGCCAGGCACCTGGCTGGTCCATGGTTCCACCCATGGACCATAACTAGACTAGAATGGACATTACGCTGAGCATGATACCGGAGGAGCAACAATACTGAATCAATTCAGAAGTATATACAGTGACAGAGTTGCATCACACGCTTTACAGATATAGAAAATGCTGCATTAAGAAAGATACACATCACGTTTATTTTGCCCAGTACAAGAGTATGCAGAGACGAGGTTAAATGAGCATAAAGATTCAAGGGTCATTACCCTCCTCCCTTACTGCCTTTATCCTGGGGGGATATTAGTGCTTGCCCCCCCCCCCCGGGAGGCAACTCACTGCCCCATAGGGTTTTACCTCCTTTGGCTTTACGACCCCCAGCAGGAAGGATCAGGGTATATACAAGGGCCAGGGGGTGGGGAGGAGAAAGTGATAATCGTCTAAAAATTACCAGTTCACACGCCCACACACGAACCACTAATGGCCAACACTGGAATCACTGCAACTATTAATTGCTTTTAAAAGTACTGTATTAAATTCCGACTATTTCTTTATTATATTCTGGCGGTAATCCTGTATTACATTCTCGCTGTATTTCTGAATTAATTTCCTTCCTCCTAACACCCATATCTTGTTGGCTATCCTCCTATACCTGCCTCCCAGCACACATATGCTTCTGGCTATCTTTCCATGTCTGCCTCCCATCATCCATATCCTGTTGGCTATCCTCCTATACCTGCCTCCCAGCACACATATACTTCTGGCTATCTTTCCATGTCTGCCTCCCATCATCCATATCCTGTTGGCTATCCTCCCATGCCTGCCTCCCAGCATCAAGGCCTCTCAGTGTGATAGCCGCGGCCCACGGTGAGTCCGGGGAGTCCTTAAAGGGGGGGGGGGTCAGTGGATTCTGTAGTACTCGCGCCTAGCGGTTAAATGCCATCTGACCTCAGTCTACCCCTCCTGGACCCCTGCAGAGACTATATGGTCCAAACCGACCCCCTGTAAGACCCCCTCAGACTTCCATCGATATTCCAGCCTTAAGTCGTCCTTATTCCACCCAGCGGTTGACCCCAAAGACGTATACATCAATTTTAACATGTTGTTCATTCAGAATAGGATTATATGTTAATATATATATTAGCATATTGTGCATATTTAGGTGTCGGTTAGGTTCTCTTGGTAGTTATTTGTATTTGTAGTACATAGGAAAACATTTACAGAGTTACGATTCGAACAGAGGTTTTCAACAAAGCGCGGTTCGAGAAATATTCGAACATCATCTGTTGTGAGTCGTGTATAAACCGTTTTTCATAAACGGGGGCGGGGGGGGGGAGGGTTGGCGGCTGCATTAACGAGCATTTGGCCTTTTGTTGATGAGGACCGGCTGACAGTCGAGGCTTCCTTGTTAATGTGCTTCATTCACTTATTATGTTCCAATTATATTTCTCAAAGTACTTCGCTCACGTCAACCAATCATAAACCAGTTCGCCACCATAAACAATTGGCAAATGCTCGTTAATCCAAACAGAACATAATTTGTTATGTTAGTGCTCTCCTGCCTTTGAGTGCATGTTATTACTCTCCTGTCAGACCTGAATTTTCGGAGCAATATAGTTTTTACAGAAGAGTTAGGGGTAAAAAGTGAGGCCAAACCAATAGAAAACGTTACGTGTCATGCGCAGTGAAATCAGCTTCGCAAAGGAAATAGCGAATTATATCGAAGATTTCAGCCATTATTTCAGGAATGACTGGTGCTAGACCAGTTAGTTTTCGTTATTTGACTGACAAACTGTATGAAGTGCTATTGTCTAATCATGAGCGGACGAACCAAGACAAAGGTTCCACGGCCAAAGTTCTACAATGCGTTTCAAAAATATGATTCGCTTAAATTCCACAAAAATTACCTTAATTTGGACTTTGTTGTCAATAGCTTGTGAAATAAAGTGCATTCTATTGAGGAAGGTCACTGAGAGGTCTAGTGGCGGCATGGGAAATTGGTGAACATGTAATAGAGGTAATGGAAGAATTCATGCAATGGTGAAATTAACTAATTAAAATGTAATGGGAATGCAAATGGGACCGTTAAATGCATTTAAAATGAAAGAGATTAACAAAATAAGCTCAATATTCAGCATCAAACAAAATATTATCAATGAGAATATGTACAAGAAAAATTTAATGTACACAGACATTGTGGAAACATTTATATTTTTAGAATCAATGACCATTAAGCCACACAAGTATTTTGAAAGGAATTTTTTTAAACAAATTAATGCAAGTATTTACATATATTTTGAACACAAGAATCAAAATACAGATTGTAGAATGTATTAATTACTAAGTATTACACTCAGAGCCTGCAAGACTTTGATGTATTGCAGAAGCTCTCTGACATAAATAAATACATAATATTTACTATTTACATAAATACTGACAAACAGTCATTACAGTAGACTTTGTCAGCTGGGAACTACTTCCCATCAGCATGACAAATTCCCACTTTACTGAAAATGTCATGAATGGGTAATGAAAAGATCGTTGAACGTACCCTCAAACTAATACATGTATTAAACACCTGCAAATATCAAATACCTGACCTTGACAACAGCGACACCCTGGACGCCTCTTAAAACCTCGTCACTGATGTAGACAAGGTTCAGGACGTCATTACTTGATAAGTCACTACGGGCTCACCATAGTGAATTATTAGTATAATTTTATAACTACTTGCGAAATTTATCATTCTAAGTAGTGATCTATAACAAAACAAATATTACTCGAGCTCCTACAATCAATATTTGTGTGATCCACCTGAAAGGTGTGTCTGGAAAATCTGTCACAATAACTTTGGTGAAATTAAGATATCAGTCCAGATTACAGAAATCTCAGTATATATTCACCTGTAAGTGGGATATACACCTTTCGCTGTCACTAAGAACTCCCGAGTGACCCCACCAGTGACGCCACCCCACCAGGATTCGTACCCATGACGTCCATGATACCTCCGTTTTGGTACGCAAATAGGTACCCAGGAGTTTGTCCGCTTGTTGTAGGACTCCATCCTCTAGTGGGTCCAGTAAACACGACCTTAGGGGGGCGGGGGACCTTGATATAAGCCTAATGTATATATATATATATATATATATATATAATATATATATATATATATATATATATATATATATATATATATATATAATATATACAGTATATATATATATTTATATATATATATACACACTAGTTGCCTGTCCCCCTACACAGTGAATTATTAGTATAATGTTATAATTCAAGATAACAATCCAGAGAATGAGAGAACATCGGTTTAAAACAACGTATCCAGGGAAAATAGATATTAAAAACTTTAGGAAAATAGACCAGTAGCAAGAGCGAAAGACAAGAAGAGTAGGACAACAAGAGAAGAGAGGGTCAAGGGGAAAGGAACTATTAGGAGAAAGCGTTTGTTATGTTTAAGATTCAGATATTGGGAACAAAAAGTTCCAAGTAGCACGGGCACGGGCTATGGTGAGCACGTAGTGGACTACCGAGGAAAGCGTCAGGCCATTACGACTAATAGCACTGAGAAGGGGTCAGTATAAGGATCTCGGATGGGACGGTGGGGGGGGGAAGGATGATGTGCCCAATCACTTGGACGGTCGGGGTCGGTCGAATGTCGACCTGCATGAAGCGAGACCGGTCGCTCCACCATCCACCTCCAAGTAGTTGTGCAGAAAAGAAGGAAAAAAAACGCAATTAAAATAATGTTTATTCAGTACAGTACTGTATACTGTACAGTACAGTATACAGTAAGATAATTAATGAGCTTGAGTAGGGAGTTGCCATTTTAAGATGCCAAAAGTAACACTCACTAACGTTAGTGAGCAAAGGACGCATGCATAATAGGCGAAACAGCTAGATCCCTACGAGGTCGTTACACCTGAGGGAGAGAGAGAGCGGGAAAGCAGGATACAGATGAAACTACTTTGGGGCGAGAGAATGACAACTCCTCGTGGATATAAAGGTCATTTTTGCAGCGATTAACAAGAAGAGAGCGGCCTTTGTTGCCTCGACACGTTGCAGTTGTATGGCCTCAGGTCACTCAGACAACCCGCGGGGCTTCCCACTTCCATACACCCGGAGGAAAGCCATAATGGATGGCAGCATCACAGCTGGCTGAAGCCGTCTCGCGCTTCCAGAAAGCATCGGTATGTGGTTGACTGCTTTCTAGAGGACCATATTCTCCAAAGAAATTAATTATATTAGATTTATCATAACAGTTGCCGTGCGCAACTGGTAGAGTGATGATTATGGCCTATATGATCATGGAGGATTAATTGCACATGTCTTCGTGTCATCTTACCTCGGGCAACCCCCTAAGACGCCATTTTCCATCAGCGGCCATTATGGAACTTCGTGCGACACCCCAACTGTTCCTGGGACCTCTATAGGAAGCTTGAGATAGGGACTGACTCTTAGTGGTTTGGGACCACACAATGGGCGTACTGGCAGGGGATTCTTGATACGGCCGATGCTTTGTGTATTTTATGGTCATTTTTATTAGGCCTTCAATTACTGAGTGCTCTTCCGCATGGTGGGCGCGTGTTCTTTGTTATTGTTGGCTGGCACCGGCGAGACTCCACGGTCCTCCTGATATACGAGGCCGGAACCACATTAGAATTTGTTACTTAAGACTTTTTCCCTTCTTGTGTTTTCTGTTCTCACCAGCGAGACCAGATCCGGAACACATCATAGGCCACTAGCCACAATCTGAGTACATCACCGAAGCTACTGGCCAGACTTTGAGTATATCAAAGAAGTCACTGCCCAGAATGTGTCACACATCAACTAGGCATCATGCCAGGGTTTATAGCATTAAAAGTGGATGTCTCTAATAAATCTCATTATTAACATTTCCATCAGGGCAGAAATAATCTGTAGTCAATAAACCGTATCGTATTCAGTTACTAAACTTCAAAGTTATTTCTTATACTGCCTCAAGTATATACGAACAAAATAATCAAAATGATTTTCTTGACTTCAAAGTCAAATTTTTCTCGATTTTGTATAGGATTTTACCGGTTGAGTATTTATTCTAAAATCCTTGAGCTGGAAAGGGACCTTAGGCGCTTACCTCATGCAAT
>WNGS01169498.1:11683858-11693858 GCA_020271785.1 Procambarus virginalis
TCATCCTGTAGAGTGAACATACCGCCATAGCAGCATGTACAACACTCCCCAATAGGAAGAAACCCCGCTAGGTTGTTCATCCTATTTCAAATAACACGTCATATACTCATTCATCCCCTAAACCAATTAGACATTATTTTCACAATATTTATAATGTTAACCCATAATGTGGTTGATGTTTACTAGTTCTACACGTTGCCAATGCCTTCTCACCACTTAAAGTGCATAATAACTCGCCCTTCGGGGAAAATAAAAAAAAATGATTGTTATTGCCAGGACTAGCGCCTCCACCTCTGAAGAACTACCCTCCACCTCCACCTCTGAAGAACTACCCTACACCTCCACCTCTGAAGAACTACCCTCCACCTCTACCTCTGAAGAACTACCCTACACCGCCACCTCTGAAGAACTACCCCCCATTATTTTTAGTTAAAATGTGGAAACCCAACACCCGGTCAGCGACCGAATACCGTCTCCGGGGTTCCAACCCGCGCAATTTCCCTCCTGGAGCGCCTCATCTCCCGAATCAGTCTAACAAGACCTCAAGAACATAATTCATTCCTCCCGAGGCCGACTACGTTCTGCTAGTTGACGCCAGAGTTCGTTATATTCACACTTAATTCGACTACTTTTGGTTGATTTAAGGGTCGTTAAAGGTGGTTTTATTGCAGAGTTCAGTGGCTAGCAGGCGACAGTTAGGAGGAAGTGTTTCTGCACGACTTGTGTCGACAGCGACTGGTTGTGTGATATATGTTTTGTCGAAAGCGGTACTTTCGTTCTTTCTTGTGCTAATTTTATGGATTCGTGAATTGATTGTGTATAAGTGTGTTTTATCAATGACTCGGTGGGCGCAGTATGATAGAGTAACGCTAATTGATCGCTGAATTAAGAAGGAGTGGAGTTAATCCACGTTAAAAGTGGAGGAGTTAATCAATGCGGATTCAACGTTAATTCAAGGATGAATCAACGTTAATCAGTGTTGTAGTAAAACTAATTCAACGTTAAATCAACGGTAATTAACGATTAATCAACGTTGATTCAACGTCACTCATGATGAATTAGCGTTAATTAAACGTTTATATGATATTGCGTCTACTGGGGGAATTGATTAATATTCACAATTGATTCCTGTCAATTTCAGTGTGCTTGAGTACAGAGCCAAGACGACACATATGTGCTGCATTTCCCACATTATTAAGCACCTAACCGCAAAGTCCACTTCGGGCTCACCATAGCCCGTGCTACTTAGAACTTTTTTGCTCCGAGTAGTGTTAACAATGTCGTTCTTTCAGGTCCCTCAGGTCTGCTACTGTAGGCCTCGACGCTGTTTATTACACACATATATATATATATATATATATATATATATATATATATATATATATATATATATATATATATATTTAGGTCTCCGTCTTCTAATTCTATTATTGAGTTCTGATCAATTTAGCAGCCTAGTAATTCTAATTTCAACATTTCGTTCTGCGACCGTTATCTGATAGTGTTAAAATGTGGTTTGAGTTGCCTTTTAGATTTCTTTACAGACTAAGTTTATCCAAATATTTTATGATTACTGGATTATACATTTTTCATATAATAAATTGCACCGGTTGTCTTTTAAAGTTTACATGTATGTGTGTTTGTGTGTATGTGTGTGTGTGTGCGTACAAGAGAGAGTTTACATAAATGGAAATATACTTGTATGACCTCTATAATTCCCGTTTTAATTGAAAGCAAATTGACCGTGTGTGTGTTATTAGGCTTCAGGGAGCCTAACCCGACAACACCAATATCCAGACAGCCTTCAACCGCTGCCCCATAACTCTGTCCACAAAAAAAGGGGGGAGGGGGAATTTAACAAGTTAATTAGGGAAGAGTTTATATATTAATATGTTTGTTGCTGGTGCCCTATGTCAGGCCACGAACGTATAATCAAGTTTAAATTTATTTTCACAAATCAGTCAAATCTTAAAATAGCATATTGTTTACTTAACTATTGCAGTTAATGTTATCTACCTTCCTTGTGGCTACATTGTGTAGCTTCCAGGGATCATCAGCCCCGCGGCTCGGTCTCCTCCCTGGCCGGCCACAAAATGTATGTTTTTGTCAGATTTAAAACCTATTCAGCAATGATTTAAATATTTCCTCTGGCTCTCATGTATACAAAAACCAACTTGTTATTTGCAACTATTCCATGTGACGGGCAGGAACATAGCAGGCCCCTTATATGACGGAGAACCATTGTGACACAGACATTCATCACGTATACGACAAAAAATCACCATGGCACATTCATTAGTCATATATATTAACACGTTCTCGCACTTGCTTATAGTCAATATCTTGCTTATGAATAAGTACATATGTGACATACTGATTTATTGTGAATATTTTAGTTTACCTTGAAAAGCTGAATAGAAAACCATAACCTAACCTAACCTTCTTTGTATGTTAAGATATTACAATTAGTACTGAACCTATACCTATATTCATATTACAGTTTTATAAAAATAATAAAACAAAACTAAAATATTTAAATAAATTGTAAAGTAACTCAGGATATTATCAAATTTTGTCTAAAATCTCTATTGTTTAATAAAACTAAGAGAAAAGTTAGTGTCTTGGAAAAAAAATATGGCTTGGAATATGTCACATTGTACTTATTTATAAGGAAAATAGTGACTATAAGCAATAAGTCATATATGTGCTGTCTTGTGCGAGAGCAGGTGAGAAAAATTAAAAATAAACAGTAAAGAGAGATCTAAGCTACCTTTACCTTGAGGTGCTTCCAGGGCTTAGCGTCCCCGCGGCCCGGTCGTCGACAAGGCCTCCTGGTTGCTGGACTGGTCTACCAGGCTGTTGGACGCGGCTGCTCGCAGCTTGACGTACGAATCACAGCCTGGTTGATCAGGTATCCTTTGGAGGAGGCTGACAGATTGCAAAATAGACTCTATGACCTTATGGTGTTTAAGCATAAATCCGCTTTTCATTATTTTCCCACGAGCTTCGCGACACCATTGTGACAGCCTCTTCCACTAGTGTGACAGCTCCTTCCACTAGTGTGACAGCCCTTTCCACTAGCGTGACAGCCCCTTCCACTAGTGTGACAGCCCTTTCCACTAGTGTGACAGCCCCTTCCACTAGTGTGACAGCCCCTTCCACTAATTTGACAGCTCCCTCCACTAATTAACAACCCCCCTCTACTAATATCAGCTCCTTCCATTAATATGACAGCCCCTTCCACTAGTATGACAACGTTCTCCTACTAATACATCAGCCCCCTGCATTAATATCACAGCCCTCACTCAACTCCATTGACATTACACTCCCAACATTACCGTAATTGCAAAAAAAATACTGAATCAGCTGATATTACCGTACAAGTTTTCATTCCTCTGAGCTTCAACCTCCGGATTAGCGAGGTATTCGGTCTTCATTGAATATTAGGCTCAAATTACTAACTTGAGGAACAAACCTAAAAGGCAAACTTGGAGGCTAAACTCTGAAGACAAATTTAAAGGATAAAGTTTCAAGGAAAACTTGGGAAAAATTCATTCCAAGACAAACTTCAAGGATAAATTTGATTAGGCTCTCCAGCGCAACTTTGCTTGATTCTAATGTTTAGTCTTAGTTGTGGGGCGCCTGGTGGAAAGTTGACCGGAAGAAGCCTTTGAGGACAATGTTGTGAAGGATCAAAGTTCACTAATTAAACTTGAACACTATGGAATGGTAAAGTGTTTGCTAATTAGATTTCATGTGACAGAGGCTATTGGTATTTTTTTATCTAGGTCTTCACGATGGCTTATCACGATAAGATGATTACCACTGTATGTGGGTGCTTACTTTCCTAACATTGCTAGTCTTATTTCCCTCTTCCCTCCCACCCACCTATTTCCCTAGTCCTCCTCTTCTCCCTCCCCTCCTTTCCCCCTCTATTGCCGCTTCTTTCATTCTCTCCACCGTTCCCATTGCTCCTCCAGCCCTTTCCCCCACTCTTCCTCCCTTTCCCTCCTCTCCCCTCTTTCTCTTCTCTCTCCCTCTTCCCCCATCCCCTCTTACGTCTCTCCACTTTCCCAGTATCTCTCACAATATCAGTAATGTTAATACTGTAAGCTTGAACACTTCACACATGGTTCAACACACAACCCATAAAGACTAAGGGGAAAATCATATCATCAAAGTTTTGGATTTAAAGGGTAAGCATTATGATTATATTTAGTTATATTTGGGGGTTATCAGCACATACACTTTCCGAAATGTCAGAATATTACTATTATTAGTCCAGTCATATGATATTACGAGAGTTTGATGCGGAGGTGACACTGAAAGTGTCACCTGGCAATCTTTTCTTTGACACTAAACCCGACCTCTCCATGTTGGACACGTACCCAGCAGCAATTACTGGAAAAAATGAGGAACATAGCGTCAAGCATCTGGCCTCCATCCTTAAACAAACTGAAATTTCTATTATTTATATATATGCAATTGACAATCACGGAACACTGATTATTTGTATGCGGAAAATCCACAAAGAAATGGGAAAGGAAGATGAACGTTTCGGCTGTTTAAAGCCGTTGTCAACACCAGACTCAACGGCTTTAACAGTCTAGTGTTGACAACGGCTTTAAACAGCCGAAACGTTCATCTTCCTTTCCCATTTCTTTGTGGATTTTCCGCATATATATGTACAATATGTATATGTATATATGTACATGTATATGTACATATATATATATATATATATATATATATATATATATATATATATATATATATATATATATGTACAAAAAGAATAGGGTTGGTAGGAGAAGAAAATATTAAAATGTTCAGTGAGAATCCACAATCCAAAAGGTCTTCTCTGAATACTCTTTATTTTCTTCTCCGAGGCTATGAGTCCCTAGAATTGCACCAGATGTGATACCTCACAACTTATATATATATATATATATATATATATATATATATATATATATATATATATATATATATATATATATATAAAACTGAAAACTCACACCCCAGAAGTGACTCGAACCCATACTGCCAGAAGCAATGCAACTGGTTTGTACAGGACGCCTTAATCCACTTGACCATCACGACCGGACAAAAGGAGGTGATAGCCGAAGCTATTTGAATCCCCCCCCCCCCCCCGCTGGCACCCAGATGGTAATCTTGGGCATAGCATTTTATCAAATCACCTCATTCTTTGGGGCACACGTGAGGAACACAAATGCGAACAAGCCTGAATGGTCCCCAGGACTATATGCAACTGAAAACTCACACCCCAGAAGTGACTCGAACCCATACTGCCAGGAGCAACACAACTGGTATGTACAGGATGCCTTAATCCACATGACCCAAAGAATGAGGTGATTTGATAAAATACTATGCCCAAGATTACCATCCGGGTGCCGGCGGGGGGGGGGGGTTCAAATAGCTTCGGCTATCACCTTTTGTCTGGTCGTGATAGTCAAGTGGATTAAGGCGTCCTGTACATACCAGTTGCGTTGCTCCTGGCAGTATGGATTCGAGTCACTTTGGGGTGTGAGTTTTCAGTTGCATATAGTCCTGGGGACCATTCAGGCTTGTTCGCTTATATATATATTTCATTCGCACCTTGGGCACTAGGTGCCTCGCCTACCCACGTCAGAAGACAGATGTTTGAAGCACCTATAGTGGTAAAGGGAAAACCAGTCTCCCGCTCCTGGGGTCCCGGTTCGAGACTCCTAGTGTCCAAGGGAATATATAATATGTATAATTTATCGAGTAAACAGTAAATTACTTGTATTATCAATTTGCTGCTCATATATAGGTCCACATTTCTACCCCTGTCTGTCTGATATAATAACATATTGCAACAATAAATTGAATTCCTGGATCCCGTACCGTCGTTAATTTGACTTCCGCAATGAATTGTACCGATCAATTTTCTCGTTGTAACTCAAGTACAGATGACCGACAATTTATCACGAGGTGGAACATACAGGCTCTAAAGAATCTCTAAAAAAAATATCCAATTAATATTATCCCATTAATTGAGCTCTCAAAGCATATGTCAGTAGCGAGTACATTGTAGGCATAAATGTTAGTCCATGTTTAAGGTATACTCAGTATGGTATGGGAGGTATACCGAGAAGCACGGCATACCTCCCGGTGTATGTGCTCAGAGTAGTAGCATGATGCACCTCCCGAAACGAGGTATACGATTATATACGATGTTCATCGTCTCATCTTATTCATGGGATATACTCACCGCTTTACTACGATGCTCTCTACTCTCTCATATCTCACTCGCATATTGCCTTCCCCTTCCACTCTACACATTAACAGTACCCATCTCTGCCCCCCCTCCTTTCCTCCCTCCCCCTACTATGGTGCCTTACCCTCTCTCTCATCCCCCATCACCTTCCCCTCAACTCCTACCCCATCAAAACGGTTTCTTCCTCTCCTGTACTACGCTTCGAGAAATTATCTGTTTCTCACTTCACTAATTCCGTGTAATCTTGCACATCTGTTCCCATTATTCCTGCTGTCAATTTTAACTTATCCTCTCAGCTCATCAATTAGATTAACATTCTAGTTAAATTTTCGCGAAGACAAATTTGCTCGAATACGAAATCCAGCTGGATAAAATCATCAGGACTAATAGGGTGGGTGGGGCAACCTTAACAAGCCGCCAGCTTCCTGTCCTAAGTGAGGCCACTAGAGAGATGGTGGCCGTCAGGTAAATTCATGTAAATAGTTGGCCTTAGACTAACTCTTAGTTTAGAGAGCACGTTCAAATGAGCAAGCATGGATGAGAAGGTACTCACCTAGTTGTGCTTGCGGAGGTTGTGCTCTGGCTCTTTGGTCAAGGTGCTGAGAAATGTATGTAATTTCTCATTAATATTCTACGCCATCACTGCTCTTTAAATATACTTAGCCAGACTTTATCTTACCTTATGACCTTAACTTGTCCTGACCTTACCTAAATAAGAGATATTGTTCTGTATAGTATATACAAGGTGTGTGTGACGTTACTATGACGTCCTGTCAAGTTCAAATACGTTTATAGAGACAAAAAAATACACCTCAAAGGGATAAAGTAGCTTAGGCTATTTCTACCCCCCCCCCCCCCCCCAAAACGACATCCTGTCATGTTGGTACAGGTTTTGGACCCTATTGGCTGAGATAGCAGGCGAGACAAGTTCAAGTATATTTATTGAGATAAGAAAGAAATACATCTCAAAGGGATAGAGTAGCTTAGGCTATTTCTACCCCCCCCCCCCCTGCAGCAGGCGAGACCTGAGTGTACCTACCTCCTGCCGCCTCTTGTATTAGTGAAAACCAGCACGACGCCTGGCTCCCCTAGCCCCCTGGCCGGGGTCAGACCTTATCGTGACCTCTCAACAATAGGGAGATTATTGCTCCCTTAACACCTGGGTGAGGCCCTAAGCCTCACTCCGGTGCGGGCCGCTGTAGGAACTTGGATAATGTTGCTGGTGTCTCGTTCCCAGTCACGTTTCTCCTGCTCGTTTCGTTCATTTGTAGAGAGCTTGCTTGGTGTGGTTTACTGTTGGGCTTTTAAGGCCTATCAACCTCTGAAAGGTTATTAAGGCCAGCACATAGTCATATTAAGGCCAACACATAGTGTATTGACCAACCAGTAAGTATACTTTTGTCACGAACATATTCCAGGACTAAAGTCAACTCTCAATATGTATACACCGAGAAGGCGTGTATACACCTCTCGGTGAATATAAATGATTTTCGTTTCGTGTAGGGCTTAAGGTCTATTAACCTCTGGCAGGTTATTAAAGCCACCATAATTGCTTACTGGATAACCTGAAAGAATACTTTAGTCCTAAATAAAGTTCAGTAAACTCTCATTGTATGTACACCGTGAAAGCGGATATACACCTCTCAGTGAATACATATTCCCTTCTATATAATTTTTAATACACTTATTTTCATTTAAGTTACGGCAGAATGAATGGGGGTGAGATTAAGAACGTCAGCACTTGGACAGTCGGGGATTGAACTGTAACACCATTAATGGTTGTATGTATTATTTCACATACAAATAGGTCAGTCCTCACAGGATATTGGCTTTCCGTCTTTGTATAGGGGCCTGACAGCTGAATGGACAGCGCTTGGTATTCGTAGTCCTGAGGTTCCGGGTTCGATCCCCGGGTGGAGGCGGAAACAAATGGCAGTTTTCTTTCACCCTGATGCACCTGTTCACCTAGCAGTAAATAGGTACCTGGGAGTTAGACAGCTGCTACGGACTGCTTCCTGGGGAGGGGGGTGCAGCAAAAAAGGTGGCCTGGTCGAGGACCGGGCCGCGTGGACGCTAAGCCCCGAAATCATCTCAAGATAACCTCAAGATAACTACCATCCCGTGGGCGGGTGGTGGAAAGGGTTACAGAGAGACATAAAGGACTCAGGAACTGAGTCCTAGTTCCTGGCCTTCTCTTGAGATGATTCGGGGCTTTACTGTCCCCGCGGCCCGGTCCCTCGACCAGGCCTCCACCCCCAGGAAGCAGCCCGTGACAGCTGGCTAACACCCAGGTACCTATTTTACTGCTAGGTAACAGGGGCATAGGGTGAAAGAAACTCTGCCCAATGATTCTCGCCGTCGCCTGGGATCGAACCCAGGACCACAGGATCATAAGTCCGCGTGCTGTCCGCTCGCCGACCCCCGGCTCCCTTAGGTAAATTATACGTCAATTTCGACGTGCTATTATGAGGACGGGTCGCACTGTTAGGTAAGCACTTCCCGCCGTCGACGCTTCTTGGGTCACGTGACCTGTGACCTCGGGCTGTGGAGCTACATATATATGCTTTTTTTTTATTCAATGGGCGATTTCCTTCCTGGGGAGAAGGGAAGGGGTGGACTTTTTGTGCACGTTCTGGGTACTTTTGTGTACGTCTCTAGCAGTCCCTGTCTCGCAGTGTGTGTGTGTGTAAAGTCGAGCTTCAGCTTCTGGCCCCCCCCCCTCACTTTCTTATTATTTGTCATATATCCAGTTACTGAGGACTCCTTGTTCTGTTTGCCATACCTGCTTGCGCAATAGTTAAAAAAACCTGCTATTGCATTGATTTCACTTGAGTGTTGTGCTGGAAAAGTACTTCCTCAGATCCCAGTGGTTCATGTGAGTGTCAAACCCACGCACATGAATGCTCTCGGCTCCGCTGGTGCCGAATTTAATGTTATGACGCCTTTGTTAACTTTACCGATACCCTTTGTCCTGTGTGTAAGTACCTTGGTATACTCTCCTAGAACACTGGCAGGGTCGAGCGTTAGCTCCTGTGTAGTTCGCGATTGGTTGTCTAGTGCAGAGGCATCTGGCCCCTCCTGATTGTTATATATATTTTATATATATAATTACATAAACTATATAATGTTTTCTTCTTCTTCAATATCTCCCTGTAGGTCATTCCATTTTCTCAATACCACTACAATCATTACATTAAAAGATTTTTTTGTAATGTGATTCCCCTGCGTCTAAAGTTTCAACCCGAGGCCTCTTGTTCTATGTTGTCTTACACTGAAGATATTTTCTTGTTTACCACTTAGTCAATTCCCCTGAAAATCTTATGTCTCATTAGCATGTCTAAAAATACAATTTAGGTAAAGCATACAACTGTCTGTTGTTCCTGAAGTCCACGCAGTCTTAGAGTTAATTTCTCCCTGTCAATACTGTTTATATGAGGAGATAGAATCTCGACTTTTCACCCACAGCAGATTTAGAAGGACTCAAATAAAGTGAGATCAGGAAAGGAAGCCTTTGTACTCGAAACTAATCAACATAATAGCAATCTTTTCGAATCTCAATAAGGAAGTATCCAGAACACTGTACACCACCTATGTAAGTTCAGTCTTTGAATATGTAGCACTCTCGTGAAGCCCAGACTTCAAAACACAAATAATGAGACTTGAAAAAGTATAGAAGTTTGCACCGAGGCCCGTTCCTGAACTATGTGAGATGGTATTGGAATAAAAGTTGAAGTAGCT
>WNGS01169498.1:11701842-11712455 GCA_020271785.1 Procambarus virginalis
AACAGTAATCACGGAAATAGAATCAAGGGTGAATAACCGCCGTTGACTTACTTGTCTGATGATCCTACTCAGCATGAGCCATTAAGTCCTGCACCTAATGTATGGAAGACTTCTGACTCCAGTATCATCTCTAGTGGATGATGAGATCAGAGATCCCTCATATGTGAGTCAGAGCGAGTTGGTTCAGGGGTATAAGCATCTGTCCAGCATAATCCAAAAATGGAATGATGTTTGGACAAAAGAATATCTTACATCTCTACGAGAACATCACTATGGGGCCAATGTCCCACATAATATATCTAATCTCCAACCTGGCGATATTGTCTTGGTAGACAGTGATGGCCCTAGGGCTGACTGGCCATTAGGTAAAGTTGTCTCAGTCCATCCAGATAGCCAGGGGATTTTGAGAATAGTCAAGATCCTGTCTAAAGGAAACTTCCCTGAAGACATTGGACAAACTCATCCACATGGAATCAGTGAGCCAGCTGCAGTTAGATCCTGCGAGACCTCAAGACATCCTAACTGCACATGACCCACAGACTCCCAACAGGCACAATCGTCCACAACGGACAGCCGCACAAAAGTGCAAGCAAAATTTGCACTTGTATTATCAATTCGATGGAGAGTAAATAAATACATATGGTTACTACTGTCCTTAGTATAGGACTCTGTGCCAGTTCTCTCCCTCTGGAAGATGTGGGAAATTTTTACCCACCATATCTAATAATCATCTAAGAAATGTATTATTTCTATATCATATCATATCATATCAATCATATCTATATCATATCTATATCAAATCTAAATCATATCAGAATCATATCAGAATCACAATAGATTCACTATATAGCTTGATCCTAGAAGACAACCACTATGATCACGTACGCCATAGGGCCCTATAGATGCCTACGTGACTTTGTGCATGATCTCTCAAGGATCCAGAAGCTTCTAGAAGGATTTGTTAATTAAAAATATTGGAACACTGACGTCGTATCCGGTAGAGATAAAATCGAATCCTTATTAAGATCAGTGGTATTATCAAGTACTACTTATAATCTTTAAATCCTATATCATATTTTATTATAATCACATCTTATCTCAATCATAAGTCTAGACTGTAAAAATAATCAATCAATATTCATGTAAGTTACCCTCAAGGGGGATGGGGGAGGCATCTCGGGAGAGAAGCGCCCACCACAGCCCGGGCAGAACACGTATGTTTACACTACAGTGTACACGTGACGGTCCCTTAGCGAACATTTCAGCTCAAGGACACCTTATCTAATATCATTATCACCAGTGAACACTCTCTAGAACTGGGGGAGTACCTGGACAATATATCAACAAGGAAAATCCTAGAACATTTATATCTATAAGTGTAGAGTGGAGCATTTAGTGACGCGGTCTCCACCTTATCCCTAATCTCATCCCTAATCTTCATTGTTATCTTCTGCAACGCAGTCCAATCCCGTAGCGACGCTACTAGATCAAACAGCAACGCTGTAATCTAAAATATCGTGCCTAAACTCGCCAAGAGAGTTCTTCAGTCTGGCACACTTTGTCAGACAGGCACCCGGCTTCAGCTAAGTTTATTGAGTGTTATTACTGTAGCGTATTAGTTGGCCAATTAAAGCTAGTATACATTAATATTCTATAAGACTGATAGTCGGTAAAAAGGCGAGGCAACGCCTCATATTTCTGTGAGTTTATTATTAATATTGTGGTACAGCAGAGTCTTATCCAAGCTCTGAACCTCATGAGTGTCCAGTGTCAGAGAAGATTGTCACAATAAGTAAACTAATAATCATGAGTGTCCAGAGTGTAGGAAGAGATTCAACAAGCTGACTGTATTTAATCATATACATTGATCATATACATTGCATATACTTGTATATATAAATTAAGTTAACAATTGCTTGCTTAGTTATTTTTAAGTAATCATATAAGTTCATTAAATTGAACATAATTTTAGTACTCAGTAACAGTACTCAGACCATACTTAGGTCATTTATCATACTTTACAATTTACAATTTAAAGTGTTGTATTGTTTAAAGTATAAGTGTATTGGCTGTTAATTGCTAAGGTGCTAGGCTAGACTGTGTATGTTTAAATCTCAGATTTAAACAGAGCCAGTGTTCAGTTATATAACTGAATTTATAAAATCTTATCCTTGTATAAAATACAAGCTGATGTGAGATACCTGTTGGCAGGTGGACGTGGAACTGCAATCAACCTATCAACTAATTCACTCACCCCACCTGCCCCTTACAGCCCATTATCTGTCATTAGGAAAAGAGGAGCTAGGATTTACGACCCTAGCTAGAGATTTTAGTTGAATTAATTTGCATACAGTAATTTTTTAATTTAGTTCAGTACAAGTCCCTGGTAGTCTCCTCTTATATCAATCACAGCAGGTTTTTCCCACAACTTCCTCAGTGTACAGTACACTTATCACCACTCAAGAAGTGTATCTCAGCAGAGCATGTAATCAGTTTAATGAAAGTGTACATCAGTAGAATGTTTACAACTGTCCACTAAAGAAGTACACCAGATGCGGAAAGTTATTGCATTAAGTGAGAAAAACACTAATCCTGAGAATATTTACTCAAGGCTCCCCATAAAACATATACACAAAGACACTGATGACTCCAGTTAATGAACGCCATCACCATTTACCTCGTCTTACGCCATTATGAGTCTTGTGCCAGGAGTTCTATGGGACGACTTTACCAGTTGATCTCGGCTCCAACACACGCCAAACCACGCCCTTGCAAAAAGCTCTTCTAAAGACCTGCCATTATAGATGATCTTTTTTGTTTAGAAGTTTGTTTTCTGATCAAACTTTCATCTAAGTTGCCATGGATATATTTATAGGCTGTACAAGGCATTTTACAAGTTCAGAATTTATCACTTGTGTGATGAAGACTAATATGTCATACAAACGTCTCTTCGTTTATAATAACAAATATATATCAACACCTTCAATAAATCATTGTGCCACGAACAATTAAAGGTGCAGCAAAATCAGCGGGGAAGTAAAAGGCATTCTCGACTAAAGGAAAAATTTAATGAGTTAGAGAGAGAGAGAGAGAAGAGGAAGGTGGTAAGAGGCAGGTCTCGGAGAGCCAGCCATGGTAGTGAAGATGTTATAAATAATAGGCAGTGTAGTGTCTGCCTGGGTGGATACGTAGGAATAGTCCCTAGTCAGTTGCCTGCAGTTCCACCATGGGTTTAAGTGTAATTTATCTGGCTGAACAGCAGTGCTGAGGCTCCTGTTGATGATGGTGACTTGATTTTTCAATTGCAAACCGTGCAACTTGTATGCATCTACTTTTTTATGCATTTTGCTCCACACAAATGCATAGCCTAAAGTAAATATTCTCATGAATTGTGTTTTTCTCACTTAATGCTAGAACTTTCCGCATAGGCTTATGTATAGTTAGGCCTAGGTAAGGATAGGCTAGATTTTTTTACTAGGTTAACTAATTTAGAAAGTGTTTAAAGTACAGGCTGGCAGTGAGTGTAACGAGCCTCGAGTCATAGCTACGGACTATCACGGACAAGGAGAGTCCATATTTTGTACTTAGACATAGTGAACCCGACGGCCCTTTGTTTTGATGCTGGGCTGTCGTGTCATGGGAGACTTGAACAAAAGCTTCTAATATGTATAGTGGTAGTTGTAGCCTGGTAGGCAAGGTTGGACCTCCGTTAATAATGTTTATCCGATGTTAATTGAACCTTACTCGGGTATGTTAACTTGCCCTATAGGAATTGCTTGTTCAGTAATTTATAACTGTTAATAATGTTAAAACCATGGCCATATCTTTGCTTTACACAATAACCATCATTGAAACCCATTCACTATACACGGTCTTAATCTCTGTAACTTCTTCACTGCTCACTATCTTCATCTGTAGTATCCTCACTGTTCTGATTCTCTGAAGACCCCGGTAAGTCTTTCATATAGATTTCGCGGTTACATCTTCACACACAATGTTAGCAAAGGAATTCATTCTGAGAGCAAGTACGATTTAATTTACCTAAATTTAATTTACATCTTTATTACATACGATCTCCGTCATTGCAAATATGCTCCCCTACCACGGCTGACTATTGTGCGGGTGAAGCATCTAGTGTGTTTCGAACATTCGTATTCAGGAAAGTGCTTGTTACGTACCCATAGCTGGCTACGTAATAAATTTATATAAACTTTCATGATATTAACTGTATATGTGTATATGTATTATAATCATCGTGTGTGTTGGCAATGTCAAGGGGTATAGGAGCGGTGGCGTCTCCTCACATGTATTTGACCTGTTCGATTCGGGAACGAGAGTTTGCTGGACCTGTTCAGTTTAGTGTTTCAGGTGTCACAATATTTATATTCATAAATTACGTGTATACAGTAATTACGCAGTTAGCATTGTACTTATTAATTTTGGGAAATACCTATTATGTTAATGTTTATTCTACATGTAATTTGAGAACCAGTGGTGGTTGATTTAGTCTCATTTATTATAAAGTTATTGTTTTCTAACCCTCATCCTGTTGAGCGGAGGAGGAAGAGGACATGTGGGTTGGGTAGCCACGGGCAGTCAGTTGCTGGCTGCTACTCGGGGACGTACATGGAGGCTAAGTCTGTGTCTTTTGTTTTCTAGCTTTTAGTAGTATTTTGTTCTGGGAGAGACAGTCGTATTGTTTATTGTAATAAGTGAAATATTGTGATCATCTGTAAGTACATATTATTTAGACTTATCTTGAAAATATATTATAAATTTATATGTATATTTCTTCAGTCCTAAGGGAGAAATACTTTATTCTTGCTTGTGCCAATCATGTGGTTACACTGGTGACCGCGCTCTAAATTACAGCAATTCTATGGCCCTAGGCAAACAGTTCTTTAATGCTGTACAGGGTTTCGAGCCGTAGCGAACGATCTGGTTACAGTGCTCTTCCGTCAAATCTTCGATCATAGCTACGGTGTGAATCAAAATATTAAGAGCTGGAACCCAGTTGAAAATAGCCTATGGCCTCCTTTGAAAAAAATGGAATGTAGTTTTTCCTGATATTCACGTAACCAACCCTGAGGACAGCACACTTCTAGGAGCTCCTCTTGGAGGGAATGCCACAACGAGGTCCTTGGTAAGAACATCACTACCTGAAGAGGATGGACGAGAGGATTGAATACATCGATGCTCATGATGCACTTTACCTCATCACCAGATGCTTGTCCCTCCCCAGGCTGACCTACTTTCTTAGATATTCGCCATCTTTCAATATATTAAATTAGAGGAGTACGACAGCTTGCGAAATCAATGCTAGAAAAAAGCCTTCAACCTTTCTCTCAGCGACTCACAGTGGAAACAATGCCTCCCTTTCTGTCAGACTCGGGGCCTCGGCGTGCGCACAGCAACACAAATTACGGTACCAGCGTTTCTGTCCTCTTCAGTGGCGTCTGACAACTTGGTGAAGGAAATCCTTCCTGAGCACCTTGCTCAACGGGCAGGGATACATGATCCCAGCTTTGCAGACTGCACCACCAAATGGGTCTCTCTCGCAGGACCAGCACCCCAACCACTGCTTTCTGAAGCCCATAAGCAATCCAGCTGGGATCGCCCCATTGCCGACCAAGAAGCTGCGACATTACTAGAAACTGTGACAACACCACATGATATTGCCCGACTTAGAGCTGTAGCAGCTCCCCATGTAGGGGACTTCCTATTAGCATCCCCAATGTCAGCAACTGGCACTCGTCTCACACCGCAGGCCCTCCGAATTGCTGTGGCTCTCCGCCTCGCTGCCCCAATCCACACCGAATACAGGTGTATTTGCGGCGAGGCAGTGGCCGACAGGTACGGACGGCATAGCCTTCTCTGCCAAAGGACAGGAGGATGGCATGCAAAACACGGCGAGGTTAATGACATTATCAAGAGAAGCCTTACCACGGCCGGTTGTCCAGCAGAGAGAGAGCCCCGTTACCTAATGCCCCGCAACTCAGATGAGCCTGTTGATCGCCCAACCGACGGAATCACGGTGAACCCCCTGGAAGAATGGTAGAGAGTTGGTGTGGGACTACACTTGCGTTTCAACCTTAGCCAACACCTATGTTAACTTCAGTGCTGTACAGGCAGGAGGTGCTGCCAATCACCGGGAAGCAGCCAAGTCACGTAAATATGGAGACCTTGATCACCACTACAATTTTGTTCCCATTGCCTCAGAGACACTTGGTGCCTGGGGTAAAAGTGCTGCAAGTTTTTTGAAGGAACTGGGGTCCAAGCTAATTGAAACAACTAGAGACCCTAGAGCCGCCAATTTTCTCTTTCAGCGCCTTAGTGTGGCGATCCAGAGAGGAAATGCTCACTGCATCCATGGTTCCTGCCCGCCATCATAGGAGCTGGAGGAGCTGTACAACTTGTGACAAGTAGTCTGTTACCTTGCATGTAACCAATGTTGTAACCCTTTTTGTGTAATGAAATTTTAAATAAAGTTAGATATATATATACACACATACTAAAATAATAGGGATGGTAGGGGAAGAAAATATCAAAGTGTTCAACGAGGATCCACAAGGTCTTCTCTGAGTACTCATTATTTTCTTCTCCGAGGCTATGGGTCCCAACACTTGCACCAGAGGTGGTACCCCTTCTAGGTTTTCATTACTTGTATTTTATTTTACTGTATATGGATGGAGCATTGTAAGAAGTGTGCTTTGAGATAAAAATATACGAATTTTAACAAAATAAAAAAATAAAAGTTTTTTTTATTTGCTGTTATGACAACAGGACCCCCGAAGTTTTCCTGACAACCTGTCCTCAGGCCAGACTCGTTATAGCGAAAGACCCTTCGCCCTGCCCAAGACGCATTAATAAATTTTAATATGGATTAAAAATAGGCTTGTTCTCATTTGTTAATATTATTATCTATTAAAGATCTATGTTTAGTTAGGCGTAGGTTTGGTCTTTAGGTTTTGCTGGCGACTATTTGTATATGAAGTACGTGGGTGAAGCATTTACAGAGTTGCGATTCGAGCAGATTACGTGAACGAAGCACTGTTCGAGAGAAGCACATACGTCATCCGTTGTGAGTCGTGTGTAAACCATTTTGCATCATACACAGGAGGTTTGGCGGCTTGATTAGCGATCATTTTGCCATTGCTTATGAGGATGGGCTGCATGACAACAGAACCTATCAAGCTTTCATGACAACACTGCCCACGAAGCCTTCATGACAAGAAAACCTACGAAGCTTTCATGACACTAGGGCCAACGAAGCCTGCTCGACAACAGAACCCATGAAGCGCGGCGTTCCTTAAGAGTTCCTCAGTGTGTATGCTGCCATTGTGGACATACCGCCCGTGTCATACGTATTTATTCTACATTTAAAGCTGTAGAAATTTAGCTTTAAGCTAAGTAAAACATGAGTGGAAAGCATCCGTCAAGTGATAGTGACACCTCGAAACTAAAGAAAGCCACGAAAATCATCAGTATAGTAGTGAAATTACGTGTTAAATCGGGTTGATGCTTCAGAACGATCTGCGGCCTGGATTTTGTACTTGGTCTGACACAAACGACTGTTAGAACGCACACAGTATAAGAACAAGTGCTCAAGTTCAAGTTCAAGTATGTTTATTGAGACAAGAAAAACATACATCTCAAAGGGATGGAGACTGAGTGATCCTATTATGTGCTACGAAAATTGTAAAATGCAGATATTTTTCTGTTTCTGAAAGAAAAAAATTGAAATTGGTAAGTGTTTGAATTCAGGATGAAACGAATGTCACTAAAGTCATACATCTCCAGAGAAGAGGAAAAGGCAGACAGTTCTGCCTCTTTGAGTAATTCTAGTAACCTTAGCTCCTCAGGAAGCCTCAACACACGCTCTCCGCTGCTGGCTCTGGTAAGCACAACTGTATAGTACTAGTACTGTATCATCCTATTTATTTCATGTATTTTAGACATATTTTGATCTTCTCTCTCTGCCAATGAACTCATTTTCACCTTATACCATTGAATCTGATGGATAAATAGATTTGGATTTACGTCGTTTAACTTTAACTGTCATGATTCCAAAATGAAGATTGAGAGATTACTAAAATAATGTTACTTTATTTTGAGAAAATGTAGATTTTGATTACACAGTACGAACCATTGAACGAAATACGCCTTTGGAGATCGCAACATTTGAGTACCATTGGTTGGTAGTCAGCATGTGTAAAACCTGATATGACATCGCTTGACACCTGGGCAGGTGTTCTTGCTGAGTATTTTTGCACGTTGAAACTACCTGGTTACTCTGACGGTGTAATCATGGCGGGAGACTCACTCGTAGCGCAACCTGTCCTCTTACCAAGTACGTCACTTTTCGCTGGTATGGGTTACGTAAGGCCAAAATTTGTACTAGGAAATGGAAGCGGCTCGCGAAAGTGACGTACTGCCCCGTTTTCTGTTTTGGGTCCTCTGGTAGGTTAGGAGGGTACATTTTAAATTGACTCTTGACGTTTTCTTGACGTTGGGAAACCTTAGGAGGACGGGCGGAGTAGTGAGAGCGAACCTTATCATGCCACAATGATTTGATGGTAATTAGAATGATAGAAAAACCTGCTATATGAAGTCCAGTGGTCTTCGTAGTCCACACACACACACACACACACACACACACACACACACACACACACACACACACACACACACACACACACACACACACACACACAGAAGAGCTCGGGGACACATGATCACCACATACAAAATTCTCAGGGGAATTGACAGGGTAGACAAGGTGGATTTTTAACACGGGTGGTACAGGCACAAGGGGACACAGGTGGAAGCTGAGTACCCAAATGAGCCACAGGGACATTAAATAACTTTTCAGTGTCAGAATAGTTAGTAAATCGAATGCACTAAGCAGTGATGTGGTGGAGGCTGACTCCATACACAGTTTCAATGTAGATATGATAGAGCCCAGTAGGCTCAGGAATCTGTACATCAGTAGATTGACGGTTGAGAGGCGGGACCAAAGAGCCAAAACTCAACCCCCACAAGCACAACTAAGGTGAGTTCACACACACACACACGCAAAGCGTACCCAGGAGCAAATAACGCCAACCCATCACCTTTGGCTACACAAGATGAACCTCTGACTCGCAAATTGCACTCAGTAAATCAGAGCAAACATGTGTAATCCTTCCTGGGAGTTAATAACATTAAATGATGCTTTAATAGCGAGAGACGTCTTTACCTGCACGGTACGTCATGCATTGTTTACCTGTTACTGTTGATCCTACGGTGACACTGTTGATGTTACGGTGATAGTGTTGATGTTACGGTGACACTGTTGATGTTACGGTGATACTGTTGATGTTACGGTGATAGTGTTGATGGTACGGTGATACTGTTGATGTTACGGTGATAGTGTTGATGTTACGATGACACTGTTGATGTTACGGTGATAGTGTTGATGTTACGATGGCACTGTTGATGTTACGGTGACACTGTTGATGCTACGGTGATACTCTTGATGCTACGGTGATGCTGTTGATCCTACGGTGACTGTTGATGCTACGGTGACTGTTGATGCTACGGTGATGCTGTTGATCCTACGGTGACTGTTGATGCTACGGTGACTGTTGATGCTACGGTGACTGTTGATCCTACGGTGACTGTTGATGCTACGGTGACTGTTGATCCTACGGTGACTGTTGATCCTACGGTGACTGATGATCCTACGGTGACTGTTGATCCTACGGTAACTGTTGATGCTACGGTGATACTCTTGATGCTACGGTGATGCTGTTGATCCTACGGTGACACTATTGATGTTACGGTGACACTGTTGATGTTACGGTGACTCTGTTGATGTTACGGTGATACTGTTGATGTTACGGTGACACTGTTGATCCTACGGTGACACTGTTGATGTTACGGTGACACTGTTGATGTTACGGTGACACTGTTGATCCTACGGTGACACTGTTGATGTTACGGTGACACTGTTGATCCTACGGTGACACTGTTGATCCTACGACTTGTGTTCTGTTCTTTTTGACCTGATCATATGGGTCTAATTTTATTTAATTTGATTTGTCTCTTCTAAATCCTCCTTGTGGACCGTCCTTCTCCTCCTTCCACCGTTCTTTACCTTTTCTTCATTCCCTCCCCCCCCACTTATGGTCCTGGACCCCCCCCCCCAACTCCACCCTGGAAGGCAGACAGTTCAGCAGCGCCTGGAGATGGTAACCACCAGCTCTTAATTGACAATCTGGTGGGGGGCAGACAGCAGCTGCCCGCGCTGGTTTACTCTTTTACACCAGTTGACAAACGCCGTTGCTTTTTGTAGTGTATGTGTGGATGGGGCGTGTGTGTGTGGTGTGTTGTGTGTGTGTGTGTGTGTGTGTGGTGTGGGTGGGTGTGGGTGTGTGGTGTGTGTGGTGTGTGTGTGTGGTGTGTGTGGTGTGGTGTGTGTGTGTGGTGGGTGTGTGTGGGTGTGTGTGGGTGTGTGTGTGTGTGTGTGTGTGTGTGTGTGTGTGTGTGTGGTGTGTGTGTGTGTGTGTGTGTGTGTGCGTGTGTGTGTGTGTGTGTGTGTGTATGTGTGGATGGGGCGTGTGATGTGTGTG
>WNGS01169498.1:11729034-11739844 GCA_020271785.1 Procambarus virginalis
AGAGCGAGAGAATCTGAACAAAATGTTTCAAGTCTGATTTGACTTAAGAATATGTCTTCAAGAATACTGCTTTAATTAAGAACTCTCAAATCTAATGTTTTTCTATGACAGTGAAACGTTAAGAAGGGGCTGATTTACCCCTACGAGAGTCAGAGGGGTAAGGTTTACCCTCATGAGTGGCAGAGAGGGTAAGTTTACCACCACGTGTGGCAGAGAGGGAGGGGGAGTTACAAGCACGAGAGGAAGAATATGATATGATTCAGTCGATGAATGAATGAAGAGAACGAAGTAACGCAACACACAAGATTTAACACTTCAAGTTATAAATTAAAAGTACTCCCAAGAACGATTCCAAACTGGAAATAAAAATACCTTTTGTAAAGAATATGTGATATGGTAATGCACTAAGTGCTGCGCAAGTTACCAGATATTTCATTAGATTCTAAACAACTGGAAACTTTAAAGCCACATATATGACTGGGTTGATTAGCATTAGGCTACTGGACGGGTTGATCGTTAGGCTAGTGGATTGGGCTAGGATGGGTTGATTGCAATTACACAGGGTTATGTTTGAAAGGTTTTAAAGTGTGTTTGCGAACAGTCTTGCCTACACAGGAACGTATCTCCATGTAAACGCTTCATAGATTATTTTTTTCTCAGGTGAGTACAGGAGCAAAGGACTTATAACTCCTGTTGGTAGGCGTAGAGCTTTCCCTTCCCATAGCTCATGCTAATTTAGTCATGCTAAAAATCTTACTAGTTTTAACTGGAATACGACTCGACAATCGGTATTCAACCAGGCCCCTAATTACAGTTTGGTAAACTGGGACGTATACCTAATGATTGGCGCCCAGTCAATCCTCCCTGGTTTAAGGCTCGGACCCAGTATCTTGCACTAAATTTTCCGCATGTCGACTAACATAACCATTCGCACATCATAAGTCTCTCCCTCACGATGTAATAACCTTGGCAGCCCCATCCCAACCACTCGCCAGATCATTACCATGTAAATTAGAATTTTCTTTGAGCAGACTTCGCAGTGACAGCAAAACTCTGATATATTTGTGAGAGCGGGAGAACGTGCGTGTGTGTGTTCTTGCTGGAAGTCGTTCTTTGCCCTCTGGCAGAGAACGTGCGTGTCTGTTCCTCCCTACGGTCGTTCTTGCCGCCAGCAGTTCCCCCGTGTTGGTATTTTTCTCCTGGTTGTAAGTTCTTCTAGGATTACTAAGCTAGGCTTCTTCTAGGCTTACTAGGCTAGGGGTTCATCTAGGGTTACTAGGCTAGGCTTCTTCTAGGCTAGGCTTCTTCTAGGCTTACTAGGCTAGGGTTCATCTAGGGTACTAGGCTAGGCTTCTTCTAGGCCTTCTTCTTAGGGAAAGTCTTTTCTCTTCATGTGGTTCTTCTTAGTTGTTTTACCTTGTTACTGTCTCCTTTTAGCATGACTTATATAGTTTTTTGTTTTGTTTTCTTGAAGTTAAAGAATTTTCTTTCAAAACTTTTCCCTCCCTGTTGGGAATTTTTTATTTATTTATTTTTGGTAGCAGATGCTATCAGCTATTTTCTACTAGTGGTTCTTACCTATTTGCGGTGTTATCGTACGTAGATTTTCAATTTTCAATTTCACTTGGTAAATGAGAAGTATTGGCACCCTGTCGGTCTTTGCGTTCTTGTTTTGAAAGTTATATTTTTGGGTTCCAGGTCTGTCCACCGCGAGAGGGTTATACAGACAACCGGATGACCTTACTAACTAGTAAGTATAATTTTACCCTGAACATGATCCAGCACTTGAGCAAATTTCAAGTAGTTATAAGTACGAAATGCTCACATTACAACCTGTCCTCAGGGAGGAACTCCCATGGAGGTAATGGATTCAAAATCCCTAGGCAATTAGTGCTGTTGTCTACTCCCTATTAATGGATACGTTAGGTGAAGGTTGCTTTAGGTTAAGGTTTAGTTATGTTAGGCTTCATTACATTAGTTACGTTAATATGTTGTATTATCGATATGAATGTGAAATATGGAATTCATAAACTATTTGAGTGTACCCGATAATTTCGTTTACAGATAACCAAATTCTTCAGATCTTTTCAAATAAAACTTGTTCAGCATATACATTTTATATTTTAAACCAACGATTTATAATACAATAAAGCTTTAACTTCATAATATTAACTGTTAAATATAGACACATATTTAAACCTGCTCGTCAAAATTCAAGACGTGGGCATCTAATGAGAAGCAAATTTAATTTACTTGACTCAATGCCAAATATCCAGACACTCCAACACAGAAAATATGATCTTGGCTTTTTCTACAAAGTTCACAAATTGCAAACCCCCAATTTAGTTTCTTACAACTCTTTTTCCCCCAGGAATAATTACTAAACAAGAGGTGTGATGTGTGACAAGCAGACAAATGTTCCCTTCGCACGAACAGAATAATTCCGACGCTCTTATCACCCAAAATAGGCAAGTAGGTTTTAGGTTTGATCAAACCTACTTAACTTATCCTAACCTCACTTAAGTCAGTAATTATATATATATATATATATATATATATATATATATATATATATATATATATATATATATATATGTCGTACCTAGTAGCCAGAACGCACTTCTCAGCCTACTATGCAAGGCCCGATTTGCCTAATAAGCCAAGTTTTCATGAATTAATTATTTTTCTAACTACCTAATAATAACCTAACCTAAACTTTTTTCGGCTACCTAACCTAACCTAACCTATAAGATAGGTTAGTTAGGTTAGGTAGGGTGGTTATTCGGTCATATAACTACGTTAATTTTAACTCCAATAAAAAAAATGACCTAATACATATGAAATGGGTAGCTTTATCATTTCATAAGAAAAAAATTAGGAAATATATTAATTCATGAAACTTGGCTTATTAGCAAATCGGGCCTTGCATAGTAGGGTGAGAAGTGCGTTGGCTACTAGACAATATATATATATATAATATATATATATATATATATATATATATATATATATATATATATATATATATATATATATATATATATATATATATATATATATATATATATATATATATATATATAATGATCACAACTTGCTATAGCTGCAACTGCAGTTAGCCACTTACTCCCCCCCCCCCCCCAGGCTGAAGGACTGACCACACCCTCTATAGCTTCAGTGATCAACTCCCCCCTCCCCCCCCCAATCCTACCCCCCGCTGAATAACTGATCACAGGTCCATTAGTGAACAAATTATGCTGTCGGAAACGATCGCGTGAAGATGTCTTTTTATTTCCTCCCTTCTGCAAGTTGCCGGCGCGGAAAATTGGATTCATTAATCCCCCCACAGGAGTAAACAAACACATGAATCGGGATTATGGCGCTTTAGATTGGAGATTGTAAGGCGCAGGGGAGTCTCCAATCACAGGCGTCTCAGATAATCTGGAAATAAAGCAAGTTTAAACGAGCACTTAAACTTTCGATAATGTTTATCTTCTCGGTGTTTGAGGAAAAGCTCGATTTTTCTCTCTATGTAAATTAAAAAAAAGGGTCACTGAAATTCTTTAATGTTTCAAAGTGCGAATATTGTTATGGCAGAAAGCTTTTAGCTTATATATTAACTTTAATAGTTTTCTTAACTTTGATAGTTTCAAAACTGTGCCAATTTTCTATACTTTATTTGACACTGTTAACACACAACTTACACTTTGTGACTTCTCGTCTCAACTTATTGACGTTTTATGGCTACTTTTCCCCTATAATCATTATTTACACTAAGGAGGTTTCCGGCGTTGATGGTTCGAACGGCGGGCTAAGCACTTATCAGTGATGATTACCTTACCTCACCGAAGGGGGGTTAGAAATAGCCTAAGCTACTCTATCCCTTTGAGATGTATTTCTTTCTTGTCTCAATAAACATACTTGAACTTGAACCTCACCGTAAGCATGGTCAAATCGCAGCAAATTTGATACTCGTGTTTCGCACAGCACTCGTTTTTTAATTGTTGAAACTATAGAAATTGAAATAACTTTATTGAGGTATAAATACACACACAGGAAGGAGGAAGCTTAACCTTTATTCCGTCCAGTTCAGTACAACGTGTTCACATATATTTACACGTCACAAACAATTGACATATTATTCAACATACTGGTTGATAAATATATACATTTCTACCTGTTTATACGCAGTATATACTTTGATAGTTTCTAAACGTACTCCAATATATACAAATTCTTTCCACTACGGGCTCACCATTGCCCGCGCTGCTTGAGATTTTTGTTCCGAGTAGCAGAATCTTCAACAAGAACAACAAATACTTTTATAACTAAGTTTGAAACTGTATAGCTCGCTAAGTACGCCTGGCTTAGGTCATGCTAGGTTAGCTTGGGCTAGGTGATTCAGGTTCTAAATACAACAAAAGCTAAGTTCCCGACAATCTTATATCAGCCCAGCCTCCTAAGGTTTCCCAACGTCAAGAAACTGTCGTACTAAAGTGCCTTGTCCTAACACCTACCAGAGGACCCGAAACAGAAAACGGGACATTAAATCAATTTCTCGAGCCGCTACCATTTTCTAATGCGATAATTTGTGGTCTTAGGTAGAGTATACGTCAAAATGCGACGTTCTATTAGGATGACGGGTTGCAAAAGCGCTTATCCTCCACACCTATGATGGAGGGGTTTCATGGAATATATCAATATCTTTTGCAGTGTCATGCAATACATACTAACCTTAGGTGTGATCTGTAGCGCACTTAGCTCACAAATAATTGTACCAAAGTTCGATTTCCGACAGAACGAGACTTTTGGGTAAGTTTCCTTATACCTAATGCCTCTGTTCTCTTGGAAGTAAACAGGTTCTCGGGAGTTCCTTCAACCCGTCCTCTTAAAAATAACGTCACTTTTGGCTCGTATGCGCGCTATGGCCATAAATGGACGTAATTTGAAATAAAAATCAACTCACAAAAGTGACGTACTGTCCCGTTTTCTGTTTGAGTCGTCCGGCTTACTCGGAAAGGTTAGGAGAGGAAACAACTTATGCGTTACACCCACGGTCTTGGACCCTACTTACTATCGCAGCACACGTCTAAATTAACGAACGAAAGCACTGCCTTCCTGAATGATTCTCCGTCTTTCCTGTTTATATCCTTGAGAATATTCATATTGGCGTATTTGTCTATTCAGCTTTTACGACCCAAAATTACCATTTTGAGAGGAGCTTCCATCAGTCGCCTCTCGGGTCTGACAGCTGGTGCATGGTTGTGGGTGTCGGGTCGAGGCTCTGCTGCTGGCGGGTCACGACCTTATTCACTCTCCTGTTCTTGATTATATCCTCATAATACACCCAGAGTTTGCCAGTGCAGACTACTGATCCCATGGCTCTGCTAGGGGAGACAGGATTACCACATGCAAAATTCTCAGGCTATTAATAGGGTAGACAAAGACAAACAGTTTAACATGGATGGACTCTCACACGGGAACACAAGTGGCAACTGAACACCAAATGAGCAACAGAGACATTAGACATTTTTTCAGTTTCAGAGTAGTGAACAAATGGAATGCAGTTATAAGTGATGTACTGGAGGAAGATTCTACACACAGTTTCAAATGTAGTTGTTAGTGCCCAATAGGCTGAGTAGCTCGAACATCAGTTGACTGACAGTTGAGAGGGGGGATACCAAAAAGTTGATGCTCAACCTCCGCAAACACATCTAGGTGAGTACACGTTGTAAATTCGTAGAAAACTATAAATATTTGTGAGATAACTTAGAGCAGCTCAGAATGAATATGCGTCTCTGTCTGGCCTAGAAAAACATTTCTGAGAGAATAAATCCTCATAAAGAGATTACGTAGATTAGGCAGGCATGTTAACAAGACATTTTACCATTTTCTTCAACCAACATTATTTTCATAGCAAGACTCTTATCTGTAAAAGAATATTTATGAATATGATTACAAAACATTATATTTAAGGGTGGCTGAAATTCCCCCATGATTAAAATCATTGCAATCATACTATGGGCTTCTAAGACACTGAATTGTGCGTTCAGTTGTCCTGATTTTGTACTGATATTATTGACTTTGTTTCCTGTTATTCAATATAATTTTCTTTTTAATTTTCTGGTTTCTGATATCTCGTTACTGTGTATTGCGAGGTTCTCAAATATCCATCAATATACAGCAAAAATGCCACTTGTCTTCTGCTTCTCTCCTCTTTCCTACAGTCTGTTGGACAAGAAGAAAAACACAGCCTTTTGTATGACTATATTTTTGTAGTCCAGTGTTCCAGACGTTTATTCAGACACTAATTTTTCCCCTGTGTCCCCGTGTTTGTGTACCACTTCTTCCTTGTGTCTCGGTGTTGGTGTACCTCTTTCTCCTGTGTCCCTGTGTTTGTGTACCACTTCCTCCTGTGTCCCCCGTGTTTGTGTACCACTTCCTCCTGTGTCCCCGTGTTTGTGTACCACTTCTCCTTGTGTCCCCGTGTTTGTGTACAACTTCCTCCTGTGTCCCCGTGTTTGTGTACCACTTCTCCTTGTGTCCCCGTGTTTGTGTACAACTTCCTCCTGTGTCCCCGTGTTTGTGTACCACTTCTCCTTGTGTCCCCGTGTTTGTGTACCACTTCCTCCTGTGTCCCCGTGTTTGTGTACCACTTCTCCTTGTGTCCCCGTGTTTGTGTACAACTTCCTCCTGTGTCCCCGTGTTTACCCTTTAAATTCCTTTTAACATTTTGTTTGGGGTAAATCGTGTCGAACCTGTCTTCTCTCTTCTAGTGAAGTTTTGTGGCTTTATCTGGCGCCGTCTCTCCTGATTCCTAACTGATTCTTGTTATATGAAGGTTGGTTATCTCTGTCTGGAACAGGAAGCATGTTGACCTTATCAGTACACACAGAAATCACAATGGCGTGATGCATGACGAGGATTCGAACCTACGTCCGGGAACATCCCAGATCTCTTGACCATGTCGTAGCTCAGTCGATTAAGGCAACGTCTGGGATGCTCCCGGACGTAGGTTTGAATCCTCGTCACGGCCCTTGTGGATTTGTTCATTGAGCTTATCAAGGTCTTCCTGGCCAACATTTCCCCACTATTGCGACCTACAACAGTTGGCTAGATCTCAGGTACTTATTTACTGCTAGGTGAACATAAGATAAAGGATAAGGAAACGTGGTTAAATGACTCACTCTGCTCAGGAATCGAACCCAGGACCAATTGCTTGTGATTTGACCACAGTAACCGCTCCTACAGCCCCGCTTTTGTACCAGGTAAGTCGCCTACGGGCTCACCATAGCCCGTGCTACTTGGAACTTTTTTTGTTGAAACAGTAACCGTTCGAAATATCACGCCCTGCTTACGAGAATGTATCACATTTTCGTTACGGTTTTCTTTGGATCTTTTTTCCTTTTGAAAATCTTTTCAACTTCATTCTCTTTCCTTGGCTCTCTTTCTCCCGCGCCGCCCCTGGCACCCCTGGCACCCCTGGCACCCTTGCCCTAGTGACGTGTCTGGTGTGTGTTAAGGCCACCTCCATATATCTGGCAACCCGCCCCCCCCCTCCGCTCCCCTCACTCCGCCCCCCCCCCCCCCCCAACGCTCCCGCTGATCGCCTAACATTCATTTCTCCGTCAGTTCCCTACGGAGATATATGGAGCTCCTTGTATCTCTAAGATGCTTTTCTTCCGGTGATTTTTGGGTAAATTTGCCGTAAAGTGGAGGAGCGCCTGGCCACACATCTCTCTTTAGTAAGGACATATCCCTGAGTGTGTTGACCAGACCACACACTAGAAGGTGAAGGGACGACGACGTTTCGGTCCGTCCTGGACCATTCTCAAGTCGATTGAGTCGACTTGAGAATGGTCTGGTCAACATACTTTAGCCACGTTATTGTGACTCATCGCCTGCAGCCGTGAGTGAGTCCATGCGTCCGTTGAGCATGTTATGCCGGACCGACACAGCATGCGGTGTTGTGTGGGCCGGCATAACGCATTTACTTTAAAATGTATTTCAAGTGATGTTGTTTTACATTTAGCTACTCAGAACGAAATGTCCATGTAGCACGGGCTATGGTGAGCCCGTAACTTACCTGCAACAGGAGCAGTGCCTTAAAGTCATTTATATATATATGAGGTAAGACAGAAATCACAATAACGTGATATCTCAAATGAACAAATCCACAGGAGCCGTGACTAGGGTTCGAACCTACGGCCGAGACCATTCCAGACGCTGCCTTAATCGACTGAGCTACGACATGGTAAAGAAAAAGACCACGTCTGGGAACATCCAGGGGCATGGCTTCGAACCCTCATTAAGGCCCTTGTGTGTTCGGGGTAATTTGTTGCCAGACGTTAACATTCTTTTAAACAAAATGCAGGAGGAGAAAAACAAGGACTTTTTTTTTGCCACTGGTTTAACAGTTGCATGTCAGGGAGTCGGTGAGGTCAGCAGCAGTGCTCCTGAGGGCTGGTCGTCAGCCCCCGGGCAATGGTTCCTCTTCATCTGTTGTTGTTGTTGTTAAAGCTACTCGTCCTGAGTAGCTAAAGATTTAGCTACTCAGGACGAAGTGTCCATGTAGCACTGTCTATGGTGAGCCCGTAACGATCCTCTTCATCGTTTACCTTCCCTGAAATACAACGAGCCTCTCTCGTCTTACTCTGGTTTGAGCACCTCAAATATCTCTCCTTCAGCGCCATACCAATCTCTCTTGTGTCCCTCTCACCCCCCTTCCCCCTCTCTCTTTCCCAGCTCTTCCTCCTCGTTCTTCTTAATTTCCTGGTCGTCGTCCAACTTACTGACCAACCAGCAAGTATACTTTTAGTCCTGAACATAGTGTAGGACTAAAGTATACACGGAGAAACCGGGTATACGTCTCAGTGTATATATACCGAGAAGCAGGGTATACTTTCTCAGTGTATCTTATGTTCATGAAAACTGGGTAATGTTAGAAGGGTTGTCCTGATGACAACACAAGTTGTTGTTGTAGTGAGGCTTACTTGTACTCAGACCTTGTTATACCCCCTCTACAACACTCAGATCAAACTCTTCTTCCAACACTCAGATTAAACTATCTTCCTCCAATATTCAGATCAAACTCACTTCCTACAACACTCAGATCGTTCTTTCTTCCTTCAACACTCAGATAATACCCTCTTCGCCAGCGTTCAGATCAAAGTCTCTTCCTCCAACAATCAGACTACACATCAGCAAGCAGAACACACAGTTCCACGTGCTCATTCTAACCTCTCATTCTGTCTCTGCTTCTCTCTCTCTCTATCTCCCTTTTTGTTTTATTTTCCCCGAGGAGTGAGTTTACTGGGCAACGTCACTCGTCCTGAGAGTGAACATACCACAATAACGGCATGTTCAACACCCCCCCCCCTCTCAAAGAGAAGAAAACCCGTTATGTTATCCATCCAGTCACTTGTATCCAGACACAGCTAGGACTTGCTTAACTGTCTCAAGTGAACAGTTTATCAAACAAGAAGATTAACATTTACCAACCCCTAAACTTACGTTATCTTGCGGGTGCAAAGTGGAGGAATCTTTTGAGAATAATTATTATTAAAAATTTTGTTTTTCTAATTCAAATAAAGTTGGATTTATTGTTATAATCACATTTCTAATGTCTTTTAGATGGGCACAATCTCTCAGGTGGTGGTCAAGGCTTCACTCTCACCACGCATTCTGCAGGTCCTCTGCTCAGGTGTTGTTTCCATCCCCAATTTCCATACGTATTTGTAAGCAAGACGAATTCTTGCTATTGCTGATTCTCTCCCGCGGCCACCTCCCCCTTCGTCCATAATGATTGGGATTGCCAGCTGCAACCATATTGTACCAGCGTACAGATTCACCGATTTGTTCTTCTATCCTCCTTTCCTCAGTTACTCCTGTCACGGCGATAACATAACCCTTTAACTTGTAGAAGAGTCTTGGTTATGGAGTATTCAATATGGTGTTCTTCAGCGCTCTCAACAGCCACCACATCTGTTTGTTCATTTCCACAGATTCCAGCGTGGAGGAGAATCCCCTTGAACATGTCCACCGTTCCTTGACTTAGTATTTTCACAGCATTCTTGATTTCAGCAACAATTGCTTGGTTTTCTGGATTTTTTGTTCACTGTCTTTAATGTGGCTTTTGAATCAGTGCAGATCACAAGTAGACTTTCGGCCTCACACACATGGGGTCCACGGTTCGAGTCTCCTAGAACCCAGGTGACTGGAACACTTATGTTTACCTCTCCATACCTCACCTCGCCTTTCCTGCCCCTCACCTCCTCTCTCAACTCTCCCACGTCGCTCTTCGCCTTACCCCAACCACTCACCGCTTCGCTAAATCCTATTTCATGTCTCTCTTTCCCTCTGCGCCTCACCCCGCCTCGCCCAGCCTTGCCCAGCCTTGCCCAGCCTCGCCCTCGCCTCTCACGTAGAGCCGGATATCCGTAGCTAGGGCAGTTGGGCAACGCGGGCACCGTAATTATCATCACCATAACGGTAATGATCTTATGATTCACGGTCGCTGGCCAGGTACAGTGTTCTACTACTTCACCCTCACACTGTAGCTGACTCTTGATGCTTCATCCTCAACTTGCACAATGCTGTAGTTTCTTGTGATACTGTAAAATACTCTAAATTTGTCTGTATCATTATGGAGAGTATTGTAGTGCGTCTCCGAGTTGCTGTGAATCGTGCAATAGCGTCCCGTTGGGCCGGCGTGCAGCTTGCAGGGGGTGTTGCGTCTGACAATACTGAATGGTCATGAACAATACGTAAAATAATAATTGTTCAGGTAATAACATTTTACTGCTGCAGC
>WNGS01169498.1:11740844-11754168 GCA_020271785.1 Procambarus virginalis
AACAACTGGAAACTTTAAAGCCACATATATGACTGGGTTGATTAGCATTAGGCTACTGGACGGGTTTGATCGTTAGGCTAGTGGATTGGGCTAGGATGGGTTGATTGCAATTACACAGGGTTAGGTTTGAAAGGTTTTAAAGTGTGTTTTGTAACAGTCTTGCCTGCACAAGAACGTATCTCCATGTAACGCTTCATTGATTATTTTTTTCTCAAGTGAGTACAGAGCAAAGGACTTATAACTCCTGTTGGTAGGCGTAGAGCTTTCCCATCCCATAGCTCATGCTAATTTAGTTCATGCTAAAAATCTTACTAGTTTTAACTGGAATACGACTCGACAATCGGTATTTCCCAGGCCCTAATTACAGTTTGGTAAACTGGGACGTATACCTAATGATTGGCGCCCAGTCAATCCTCCCTGGTTTAAGGCTCGCACCCAGTATCTTGCACTAAATTTTCCGCATGTCGACTAACATAAACCATTCGCACATCATAAGTCTCTCCCTCACGATGTAATAACCTTGGCAGCCCCATCCCAACCCTCGCCAGATCATTACCATGTAAATTAGAATTTTCTCTTTGAGCAGACTTCGCAGTGACAGCAAAACTCTGATATATTTTGTGAGAGCGGGAGAACGTGCGTGTGTGTGTGTTCTTGCTGGAAGTCGTTCTTTGCCCTCTGGCAGAGAACGTGCATGTCTGTTCCTCCCTACGGTCGTTCTTGCCGCCAGCAGTTCCCCCGTGTTGGTATTTTTCTCCTGGTTGTAAGTTCTTCTAGGATTACTAGCTAGGCTTCTTCTAGGCTTACTAGGCTAGGGTTCAACTAGAGTTACTAGCTAGCTTCTTCTAGGCCTTCTTCTTAGGGAAAGTCTTTTTCTCTCATGTGGGTTCTTCTTAGTTGTTTTACCTTGTTACTGTCTCCTTTTAGCATGTCTTATATAGTTTTTTGTTTTGTTTTCTGAAGTTAAAGAATTTTCTTCAAAACTTTTCCCTCCCTGTTGGGATTTTTTATTATTTAATTTTTTGGTAGCAGATGCTATCAGCTATTTTCTACTAGTGGTTCTTACCTATTTGCGTTGTTTATCGTACGTAGATTTTCAATTTTCAATTTCACTTGGTAAATGAGAGTATTGGCACCCTGTCGGTCTTGCGTTCTTGTTTTGAAAGTTATATTTTTGGTTTCCAGGTCTGTCAACCGCGAGAGGGTTATACGATCATTACCGTTCTCTTCATCCATTCATCGATTGAATCATATCATGTTTTTTGGAAACTGAGTGCCCAAATGAGCCACAGAGATATTAGAAAGAACTTTTTAGTGTCAGAGTGGTTGACAAATGGAATGCATTAGGAAGTGATGTGGTAGAGGCTGACTCCATACACAGTTTCAAGTGTAGATATGATAGAGCCCAGTAGGCTCAGGAAACTGTACACCTGTTGATTGACGGTTGAGAGGCGGGACCAAAGAGCCAGAGCTCAACCCCCGCAAGCACAACTAGGTGAGTACAACTAGGTGAGTACAGACAACCGGATGAGCTTACTAACTAGTAAGTATAATTTTACCCTGAACATGATCCAGCACTTGAGCAAATTTCAAGTAGTTATAGAGTACGAAATGCTCACATTACAACCTGTCCTCAGGGAGGAACTCCCATGAAGGTAATGGATTCAAAATCCCTAGGCTATTAGTGCTGTTGTCTACTCCCTATTAATGGTTACGTTAGGGGAAGGTTACTTTAGGTTAAGGTTTAGTTATGTTAGGCTTCATTACATTAGTTACGTTAATATGTTGTATTATCGATATGAATGTGAAATATGGAATTCATAAACTATTTGAGTGTACCCGATAATTTCGTTTACAGATACCAAATTCTTCAGATCTTTTCAAATAAAACTTGTTCAGCATATACATTTTATATTTTAAACCAACGATTTATAATACAATAAAGCTTTAACTTCATAATATTAACTGTTAAATATAGGCACATATTTAAACCTGCTCGTCAAAATTCAAGACGTGGGCATCTAATGAGAAGCAAATTTAATTTACTTGACTCAATGCCAAATATCCAGACACTCCAACACAGAAAATATGATCTTGGCTTTTTCTACAAAGTTCACAAATTGCAAACCCCCAATTTAGTTTCTTACAACTCTTTTTCCCCCAGGAATAATTACTAAACAGAGGTGTGATGTGTGACAAGCAAACAAATGTTCCCTTCGCACGAACAGAATAATTCCGACGCTCTTATCACCCAAAATAGGCAAGTAGGTTTTAGGTTTGATCAAACCTACTTAACTTATCCTAACCTCACCTAAGTCAGTAATATATATATATATATATATATATATATATATATATATATATATATATATATATATATATATATATATATATATATATATATGATCACAACTTGCTATAGCTGCAACTGCAGTTAGCCACTTACTCCCCCCCCCCCCAGGCTGAAGGACTGACCACAGCCCTCTATAGCTTCAGTGATCAACTCCCCCCTCCCCTCCCCCCCCCCAATCCTACCACCCGCTGAATAACTGATCACAGGTCCATTAGTGAACAAATTATGCTGTCGGAAACGATCGCGTGAAGATGTCTTTTTATTTCCTCCCTTCTGCAAGTTGCCGGCGCGGAAAATTGGATTCATTAATCCCCCCACAGGAGTAAACAAACACATGAATCGGGATTATGGCGCTTTAGATTGGAGATTGTAAGGCGCAGGGGAGTCTCCAATCACAGGCGTCTCAGATAATCTGGAAATAAAGCAAGTTTAAACGAGCACTTAAACTTTCGATAATGTTTATCTTCTCGGTGTTTGAGGAAAAGCTCGATTTTTCTCTCTATGTAAATTAAAAAAAAGGGTCACTGAAATTCTTTAATGTTTCAAAGTGCGAATATTGTTATGGCAGAAAGCTTTTAGCTTATATATTAACTTTAATAGTTTTCTTAACTTTGATAGTTTCAAAACTGTGCCAATTTTTCTATACTTTATTTGACACTGTTAACACACAACTTACACTTTGTGACTTCTCGTCGCAACTTATTGACGTTTTATGGCTACTTTTCCCCTATAATCATTATTTACACTAAGGAGGTTTCCGGCGTTGATGGTTCGAACGGCGGGCTAAGCACTTATCAGTGATGATTACCTTACCTCACCGAAGGGGGGTAGAAATAGCCTAAGCTACTCTATCCCTTTGAGATGTATTTCTTTCTTGTCTCAATAAACATACTTGAACTTGAACCTCACCGTAAGCATGGTCAAATCGCAGCAAATTTGATACTCGTGTTTCGCACAGCACTCGTTTTTTAATTGTTGAAACTATAGAAACTTTATTGAGGTATAAATACACACACAGGAAGGAGGAAGCTTAACCTTTTTTCCGTCCAGTTCAGTACAACGTGTTCACATATATTTACACGTCACAAACAATTGACATATTATTCAACATACTGGTTGATAAATATATATATTTCTACCTGTTTATACGCAGTATATACTTTGATAGTTTCTAAACGTACTCCAATATATACAAATTCTTTCCACTACGGGCTCACCATTGCCCGCGCTGCTTGAGATTTTTGTTCCGAGTAGCAGAATCTTCAACAAAAACAACAAATACTTTTATAACTAAGTTTGAAACTGTATAGCTCGCTAAGTACGCCTGGCTTAGGTCATGCTAGGTTAGCTTGGGCTAGGTGATTCAGGTTCTAAATACAACAAAAACTAAGTTCCCGACAATCTTATATCAGCCCAGCCTCCTAAGGTTTCCCAACGTCAAGAAACTGTCGTACTAAAGTGCCTTGTCCTAACACCTACCAGAGGACCCGAAACAGAAAACGGGACATTAAATCAATTTCTCGAGCCGCTACCATTTTCTAATGCGATAATTTGTGGTCTTAGGTAGAGTATACGTCAAAATGCGACGTTCTATTAGGATGACGGGTTGCAAAAGCGCTTATCCTCCACACCTATGATGGAGGGGTTTCATGGAGTATATCAATATCTTTTGCAGTGTCATGCAATACATATTAACCTTAGGTGTGATCTGTAGCGCACTTAGCTCACAAATAATTGTACCAAAGTTCGATTTCCGACAGAACGAGACTTTTGGGTAAGTTTCCTTATACCTAATGCCTCTGTTCTCGTGGAAGTAAACAGGTTCTCGGGAGTTCCTTCAACCCGTCCTCTTAAAAATAACGTCACTTTTGGCTCGTATGCGCGCTATGGCCAAAAATGGACGTAATTTGAAATAAAAATCAACTCACAAAAGTGACGTACTGTCCCGTTTTCTGTTTGAGTCGTCCGGCTTACTCGGAAAGGTTAGGAGAGGAAACAACTTATGCGTTACACCCACGGTCTTGGACCCTACTTACTATCGCAGCACACGTCTAAATTAACGAACGAAAGCACTGCCTTCCTGAATGATTCTCCGTCTTTCCTGTTTATATCCTTGAGAATATTCATATTGGCGTATTTGTCTATTCAGCTTTTACGACCCAAAATTACCATTTTGAGAGGAGCTTCCATCAGTCGCCTCTCGGGTCTGACAGCTGGTGCATGGTTGTGGGTGTCGGGTCGAGGCTCTGCTGCTGGCGGGTCACGACCTTATTCACTCTCCTGTTCTTGATTATATCCTCATAATACACCCAGAGTTTGCCAGTGCAGACTACTGATCCCATGGCTCTGCAAGGAGAGACAGGATTACCACATACAAAATTCTCAGGCTATTAATAGGGTAGACAAAGACAGACAGTTTAACAGGGATGGACTCTCACACACAGGTGGCAACTGAACACCAAATGAGCAACAGAGACATTAGACATTTTTTTCAGTTTCAGAGTAGTGAACAAATGGAATGCACTTATAAGTGATGTGCTGGAGGAAGATTCCACACACAGTTTGAAATGTAGTTGTTAGTGCCCAATAGGCTGAGTAGCTCGAATATCAGTTGACTGACAGTTGAGAGGGGGAATACCAAAAAGTTGATGCTCAACCTCCGCAAACACATCTAGGTGAGTACACGCTGTAAATTCGTAGAAAACTATAAATATTTGTGAGATAACTTAGAGCAACTCAGAATGAATATGCGTCTCTGTCTGGCCTAGAAAAACATTTCTGAGAGAATAAATCCTCATAAAGAGATTACGTAGATTAGACAGGCATGTTAACAAGACATTTTACCATTTTCTTCAACCAACATTATTTTCATAGCAAGACTCTTATCTGTAAAAGAATATTTATGAATATGATTACAAAACATTATATTTAAGGGTGGCTGAAATTCCCCCATGATTAAAATCATTGCAATCATACTATGGGCTTCTAAGACACTGAATTGTGCGTTCAGTTGTACTGATTTTGTACTGATATTATTGACTTTGTTTCCTGTTATTCAATATATTTTTCTTTTTAATTTTCTGGTTTTTGATATCTCGTTACTGTGTATTGCGAGGTTCTCAAATATCCATCAATATACAGCAAAAATGCCACTTGTCTTCTGCTTCTCTCCTCTTTCCTACAGTCTGTTGGACAAGAAGAAAAACACAGCCTTTTGTATGACTGTATATTTTTGTAGTCCAGTGTTCCAGACGTTTATTCAGACACTAATTTTTCCCCTGTGTCCCCGTGTTTGTGTACCACTTCTTCCTGTGTCCCCGTGTTTGTGTACCACTTCTTCCTTGTGTCCCCGTGTTTGTGTACCACTTCTTCCTGTGTCCCCGTGTTTGTGTACAACTTCTTCCTGTGTCCCCGTGTTTGTGTACAACTTCTTCCTGTGTCCCCGTGTTGTGTACAACTTCTCCCTGTGTCCCCGTGTTTGTGTACCACTTCTCCCTGTGTCCCCGTGTTTGTGTACCACTTCTCCTTGTGTCCCCGTGTTTGTGTACCACTTCTCCCTGTGTCCCCGTGTTTGTGTACAACTTCTTCCTGTGTCCCCGTGTTTGTGTACAACTTCTTCCTGTGTCCCCGTGTTTGTGTACCACTTCTCCCTGTGTCCCCGTGTTTGTGTACAACTTCTTCCTGTGTCCCCGTGTTTGTGTACCACTTCTCCCTGTGTCCCCGTGTTTGTGTACCACTTCTCCTTGTGTCCCCGTGTTTGTGTACCACTTCTCCTTGTGTCCCCGTGTTTGTGTACCACTTCTCCCTGTGTCCCCGTGTTTGTGTACCACTTCCTCCTGTGTCCCCCGTGTTTGTGTACCACTTCTCCTTGTGTCCCCGTGTTTGTGTACCACTTCTCCCTGTGTCCCCGTGTTTGTGTACCACTTCCTCCTGTGTCCCCCGTGTTTGTGTACCACTTCTCCCTGTGTCCCGTGTTTGTGTACCACTTCTCCCTGTGTCCCCCGTGTTTGTGTACCACTTCTCCTTGTGTCCCCGTGTTTACCCTTTAAATTCCTTTTAACATTTTGTTTGGGGTAAATAGTGTCGAACCTGTCTTCTCTCTTCTAGTGAAGTTTTGTGGCTTTATCTGGCGCCGTCTCTCCTGATTCCTAACTGATTCTTGGTATATGAAGGTTGGTTATCTCTGTCTGGAACAGGAAGCATGTTGACCTTATCAATACACACAGAAATCACAATGGCGTGATGCATCAAATGAACAAATCCACAAGGGCCGTGACGAGGATTCGAACCTACGTCCGGGAACATCCCAGATCTCTTGACCATGTCGTAGCTCAGTCGATTAAGGCAGCGTCTGGGATGCTCCCGGACGTAGGTTCGAATCCTCGTCACGGCCCTTGTGGATTTGTTCATTGAGCTTATCAAGGTCCTCCTGGCCAACATTTCCCCACTATTGCGACCTACAACAGTTGGCTAGATCTCAGGTACTTATTTACTGCTAGGTGAACATAAGATAAAGGATAAGGAAACGTGGTTAAATGACTCACTCTGCTCAGGAATCGAACCCAGGACCAATTGCTTGTGATTTGACTACAGTAACTGCTCCTACAGCCCCGCTTTTGTACCAGGTAAGTCGCCTACGGGCTCACCATAGCCCGTGCTACTTGGAACTTTTTTTGTTGAAACAGTAACCGTTCGAAATATCACGCCCTGCTTACGAGAATCTATCACATTTTTGTTACGGTTTTCTTTGGATCTTTTTTCCTTTTGAAAATCTTTTCAACTTCATTCTCTTTCCTTGGCTCTCTTTCTCCCTTGCCGCCCCTGGCACCCCTGGCACCCCTGGCACCCTTGCCCTAGTGACGTGTCTGGTGTGTGTTAAGGCCACCTCCATATATCTGGCAACCCGTCCCTCCTCCGCTCCCCCCCCTCCTTCCTCCAACACCCCCCCCCCAACGCTCCCGCTGATCGCCTAACATTCATTTCTCCGTCAGTTCCCTACGGAGATATATGGGGCTCCTTGTATCTCTAAGATGCTTTTCTTCCGGTGATTTTTGGGTAAATTTGCCGTAAAGTGGAGGAGCGCCTGGCCACACATCTCTCTTTAGTAAGGACATATCCCTGAGTGTGTTGACCAGACCACACACTAGAAGGTGAAGGGACGACGACGTTTCGGTCCGTCCTGGACCATTCTCAAGTCGATTGAGTCGACTTGAGAATGGTCCAGGACGGACCGAAACGTCGTCGTCCCTTCACCTTCCAGTGTGTGGTCTGGTCAACATACTTTAGCCACGTTATTGTGACTCATCGCCTGCAGCCGTGAGTGAGTCCATGCGTCCGTTGAGCATGTTATGCCGGACCGACACAGCATGCGGTGTTGTGTGGGCCGGCATAACGCATTTACTTTAAAATGTATTTCAAGTGATGTTGTTTTACATTTAGCTACTCAGGACGAAATGTCCATGTAGCACGGGCTATGGTGAGCCCGTAACTTACCTGCCACAGGAGCAGTGCCTTAAAGTCATTTATATATATATATATATATATATATATATATATATATATATATATATATATATATATATATATATATATATATATATATGTATATGTCGTACCTAGTAGCCAGAACGCACTTCTCAGCCTACTATGCAAGGCCCGATTTGCCTAATAAGCCAAGTTTTCATGAATTAATATATTTTCTCTAATTTTTTTCTTATGAAATGATAAAGCTACCCATTTCTATATGTATGAGGTCAATTTTTTTTTATTGGAGTTAAAATTAACGTAGTTATATGACCGAACCTAACCAACCCTACCTAACCTAACCTAACCTATCTTTATAGGTTAGGTTAGGCATCCAGAAAAGTTAGGTTAGGTTAGGTTAGGTAGGTTAGGTAGTTGAAAAACAAAAAATTCATGAAAACTTGTCTTATTAGGCAAATCGGGCCTTGCATAGTAGGCTCAGAAGTGCGTTCTGGCTACTAGGTACGACATATATATATATATATATATATATATATATATATATATATATATATGCGAACAAGCCTGAATGGTCCCCAGGACTATATGCGAATGAAAACTCACACCCCAGAAGTGACTCGAACCCATACTCCCAGGAGCAACGCAACTGGTATGTACAAGACGCCTTAAACCACTTGACCATCACGACCGGACATAATGAGGTGATAGCCGAAGCTATTTGAACCACCTCACCGCCGGCACTCGGATGGTTATCTTGGGCATAGCATTTTACCAAATCACCTCATTCTTTGGGCACACGTGAGGAACACAAATGCGAACAAGCCTGAATGGTCCCCAGGACTATATGCGAATGAAAACTCACACCCCAGAAGTGACTCGAACCCATACTCCCAGGAGCAACGCAACTGGTATGTACAAGACGCCTTAAACCACTTGACCATCACGACCGGACATAATGAGGTGATAGCCGAAGCTATTTGAACCACCTCACCGCCGGCACTCGGATGGTTATCTTGGGCATAGCATTTTACCAAATCACCTCATTCTTTGGGGCACACGTGAGGAACACAAATGCGAACAAGCCTGAATGGTCCCCAGGACTATATGCGAATGAAAACTCACACCCCAGAAGTGACTCGAACCCATACTCCCAGGAGCAACGCAACTGGTATGTACAAGACGCCTTAAACCACTTGACCATCACGACCGGACATAATGAGGTGATAGCCGAAGCTATTTGAACCACCTCACCGCCGGCACTCGGATGGTTATCTTGGGCATAGCATTTTACCAAATCACCTCATTCTTTGGCTATGCTATGCTATGCCCAAGATAACCATCCGAGTGCCGGCGGTGAGGTGGTTCAAATAGCTTCGGCTATCACCTCATTATGTCCGGTCGTGATGGTCAAGTGGTTTAAGGCGTCTTGTACATACCAGTTGCGTTGCTCCTGGGAGTATGGGTTCGAGTCACTTCTGGGGTGTGAGTTTTCATTCGCATATAGTCCTGGGGACCATTCAGGCTTGTTCGCATTTGTGTTCCTCACGTGTGCCCCAAAGAATGAGGTGATTTGGTAAAATGCTATGCCCAAGATAACCATCCGAGTGCCGGCGGTGAGGTGGTTCAAATAGCTTCGGCTATCACCTCATTATGTCCGGTCGTGATGGTCAAGTGGTTTAAGGCGTCTTGTACATACCAGTTGCGTTGCTCCTGGGAGTATGGGTTCGAGTCACTTCTGGGGTGTGAGTTTTCATTCGCATATAGTCCTGGGGACCATTCAGGCTTGTTCGCATTTGTGTTCCTCACGTGTGCCCCAAAGAATGAGGTGATTTGGTAAAATGCTATGCCCAAGATAACCATCCGAGTGCCGGCGGTGAGGTGGTTCAAATAGCTTCGGCTATCACCTCATTATGTCCGGTCGTGATGGTCAAGTGGTTTAAGGCGTCTTGTACATACCAGTTGCGTTGCTCCTGGGAGTATGGGTTCGAGTCACTTCTGGGGTGTGAGTTTTCATTCGCATATAGTCCTGGGGACCATTCAGGCTTGTTCGCATTTGTGTTCCTCACGTGTGCCCCAAAGAATGAGGTGATTTGGTAAAATGCTATGCCCAAGATAACCATCCGAGTGCCGGCGGTGAGGTGGTTCAAATAGCTTCGGCTATCACCTCATTATGTCCGGTCGTGATGGTCAAGTGGTTTAAGGCGTCTTGTACATACCAGTTGCGTTGCTCCTGGGAGTATGGGTTCGAGTCACTTCTGGGGTGTGAGTTTTCATTCGCATATAGTCCTGGGGACCATTCAGGCTTGTTCGCATTTGTGTTCCTCACGTGTGCCCCAAAGAATGAGGTGATTTGGTAAAATGCTATGCCCAAGATAACCATCCGAGTGCCGGCGGTGAGGTGGTTCAAATAGCTTCGGCTATCACCTCATTATGTCCGGTCGTGATGGTCAAGTGGTTTAAGGCGTCTTGTACATACCAGTTGCGTTGCTCCTGGGAGTATGGGTTCGAGTCACTTCTGGGGTGTGAGTTTTCATTCATATATATATATATGTTCGAGTCAGGTGAAGCTCTTGAGCTAATCCGGTGATCGAGGTAAGACAGAAATCACCATAACGTGATATCTCAAATGAACAAATCCACAGGAGCCGTGACTAGGGTTCGAACCTACGGCCGAGACCATTCCAGACGCTGCCTTAATCGACTGAGCTACGACATGGTAAAAGAAAAAGACCACGTCTGGGAACATCCAGGGCATGGCTTCGAACCCTCATTAAGGCCCTTGTGTGTTCGGGGTAATTTGTTGCCAGACGTTAACATTCTTTTAAACAAAAATGCAGGAGGAAAAAAACAAGGACTTTTTTTTTGCCACTGGTTTAACAGTTGCATGTCAGGGAGTCGGTGAGGTCAGCAGCAGTGCTCCTGAGGGCTGTCAGCCCCCGGGCAATGGTTCCTCTTCATCTGTTGTTGTTGTTGTTAAAGCTACTCGTCCTGAGTAGCTAAAGATTTAGCTACTCAGGACGAAGTGTCCATGTAGCACTGTCTATGGTGAGCCCGTAACGATCCTCTTCATCGTTTACCTTCCCTGAAATACAACGAGCCTCTCTCGTCTTACTCTGGTTGAGCACCTCAAATATCTCTCCTTCAGCGCCATACCAATCTCTCTTGTGTCCCCTCACCCCCCTTCCCCTCTCTCTTTCCCAGCTCTTCCTCCTCGTTCTTCTTAATTTCCTGGTCGTCGTCCAACTTACTGACCAACCAGCAAGTATACTTTTAGTCCTGAACATAGTGTAGGACTAAAGTATACACGGAGAAACCGGGTATAAGTCTCAGTGTATATATACCGAGAAGCAGGGTATACTTTCTCAGTGTATCTTATGTTCATGAAAACTGGGTAATGTTAGATGGGTTGTCCTGATGACAACACAAGTGTTGTTGTAGTGAGGCTTACTTGTACTCAGACCTTGTTATACCCCCTCTACAACACTCAGATCAAACTCTTCTTCCAACACTCAGATTAAACTCTCTTCTTCCAATATTCAGATCAAACTCACTTCCTACAACACTCAGATCGTTCTCTCCAACACTCAGATAATACCCTCTTTCGCCAACGTTCAGATCAAAGTCTCTTCCTCCAACAATCAGACTACACATCAGCAAGCAGAACACACAGTTCCACGTGCTCATTCTAACCTCTCATTTGTCTCTGCTTCTCTCTCTCTCTATCTCCCTTTTTGTTTTATTTTCCCGAGGAGTGAGTTTACTGGGCATCGTCACTCGTCCTGAGAGTGAACATACCACAATACGGTATGTTCAACACCCCCCCCCCTCTCTCAAAAAGAAGAAACCCGTTGTGTTATCCATCCAATCACTTGTATCCAGACACAGCTGGGACTTGCTTAACTGTCTCAAGTGAACAGTTTATCAAACAAGAAGATTAACATTTACCAACCCTAAACTTACGTTATCTTGCGGGTGCAAAGTGGAGGAATCTTTTGAGAATAATTATTATTAAAAATTTTGTTTTTCTAATTCAAATAAAGTTGGATTTATTGTTATAATCACATTTCTAATGTCTTTTAGATGGGCACAATCTCTCAGGTGGTGGTCAAGGCTTCACTCTCACCACACATTCTGCAGGTCCTCTGCTCAGGTGTTGTTTCCATCCCCAATTCCCATACGTATTTGTAAGCAAGACAATTCTTGCTATTGCTGATCTCTCCCGCGGCCACCTCCCCCTTCGTCCATAATGATTGGGTTGCCAGCTGCAACCATATTGTACCAGCGTACAGATTCACCGATTTGTTCTTCTATCCTCCTTTCCTCAGTTACTCCTGTCACGGAGATAACATACCCTTTAAACTTGTAGAAGAGTCTTGGTTATGGAGTATTCAATATGGTGTTCTTCAGCGCTCTCACAGCCACCACATCTGTTTGTTCATTTCCACAGAGTCCAGCGTGGAGGAGAATCCCCTTGAACATCCACCGTTCCTTGACTTAGTAGTTTCACAGCATTCTTGATTTCAGCAACAATTGCTTGGTTTTCTGGATTTTTTGTTCACTGTCTTTATGTGGCTCTTGAATCAGTGCAGATCACAAGTAGACTTTCGGGCCTCACACACATGGGGTCCACGGTTCGAGTCTCCTAGAACCAGGGACTGGAACACTTATGTTTACCTCTCCATACCTCACCTCGCCTTTCCCTGCCCCTCACCTCCTCTCTCAACTCTCCCCACGTCGCTCTTCGCCTTACCCCAACCGCTCACCGCTTCGCTAAATCCTATTTCATGTCTCTCTTTGCCTCTGCGCCTCACCCCGCCTCGCCCAGCCTTGCCCCTCCTTGCCCAGCCTCGCCTCTCACAGTAGAGCCGGATATCCGTAGCTAGGGCAGTTGGGCAACGCGGGCACCGTAATTATCATCCCATAACGGTAATGATCTTATGATTCACGGTCGCTGGCCAGGTACAGTGTTCTACTACTTCACCCTCACACTGTAGCTGACTCTTGATGCTTCATCCTCACTTGCACAAGCTGTAGTTTCTGGTGATACTGTCAATACTCTAATTTGTTCTGTATCATTATGGGAGAGTATTGTAGTGCGTCTCTGGTGCTGTTGAATAGGGCAATTAGCGTCCCGTTGGCCGGCGTGCAGCTTGCAGGGGTGTGTTGCGTCTGACAATACTAAATGGTCATGAACAATACGTAAAATAATAATTGTTCAGGTAATAACATTTTACTGCTGCAGCGGCGGCAGCTAAACTAAAGGAATAACTTGGCAGCACCATTAACTAAAGCAACAACAACGGCAGCACCATTAACTAAAGCAACAACAACGGCAGCACCATTAACTAAAGCAACAACAGCGGCAGCACCTTAACTAAAGCAACAACAGCGGCAGCACCATTAACTAAAGCAACAACACGGCAGTACCATTAACTAAAGCAACAACAGCGGCAGCACCATTAACTAAAGCAACAACAACGGCAGTAC